>PVJN01004943.1:10215-85994 GCA_004026805.1 Lasiurus borealis | reverse complement strand
TGTAGAACTTCTACTTATCACTTATAGCAATCCTCCCATGCTATGGCCAAGATTTCTATTTGTACAAGCATATTTATTGTTAAATAAGAAAGTAATCTTTACTAGACTGAGACACTAAGATTTGGGACACCCCGCTGACAGTGTTTGAGTGTTGACCTATGACCCAGGAGGTCACGGTTTGATTCCCATCAGGGCACAAGATCAGGTTGTAGTCTTGATCCCCAGTAAGGCACATATAGGAGGCAGCCAATCAATGATTCTCTCTCATCATTCATGTTTCTATCTCTCTCTCTCCCCCTTCCTCTTTGAAATCAATAAAATATATTTTAAAAAAAAGATTTGGGTGCTGCTTATTACAGCAGCTAGCATTTGCCCTAATATAGAAGTAGGCCGGTTTAATACAGTCAAGTAAGAACACTAATTTATATGACAGTGGCTTCGCTGTCCGGTGGCCAGCAAGGAGAGCACTGACCCCAACGACTGAGAAGATGCTAATGGTCCACAGTGAAATGGTTGACACAACTGGCCCTTCTGGAACAAAAAAGTGCTTGCTGGCCAGCATCTCTGAGCTAGAAGGTAGGAATAGAGACCTTAAACGTGTGTTTCCTGGTTGGTGTTACTGCCTCTGTTTGCACCGAAAGGCAGGAGTTCAGAAAAGAACAGGCAGGTTTGAAAGCAAAACTGTAAAGTATGTGGATCCAGAAAGTCAGAGACTTCAGCGTCGCAGAAGGTGGCAGGTGATAAATTCTAAAACAAATAGGCGCTGTGGTTTAAATGGGATTGTAGTGATGGAGACCCAGAAAAAAAAACAAAAAACAAAAAACACATTTCAGTGAAATAAAGCAACGCGGGCCAGAGGCCAGGTTCAGAACCAGGTCTTTCTCCCCATTCTGCCAGAGAGCCTCCGAACGGGCACCGTTAAGGGGAGAGCGAACTGCGGGGACCAGAAGCCAGATGGAGCAGCTGGAGAAGGTGCGGAGAGACGCTGGCGGGTGGTGGCCGGCACACAGAGCTGTCTGGACCGGATAAATCAGGCGCCGGCTCTGTTTCTGAAGGAATTACAGTGACAGGGAAACATCGTTCCGAGCTCAATCAACTCCTGCCTTGTGAAGGCTGAAAACCATCCTGCTCCCTAGCCTTCTACCTGGACCAGCAGAAACTGGGTTCTGAGGGCAACTAAGACCCAAAGGAAGGCGTGTTCTCCAACATTCCATGCAGGGGTGGGGGGAGAGATGCCAGAGATGGAAAAGGACCAGAGTGTAGAGAGAAGGCTGCTGAGAAAGTGACCCATGGTGTTTGCCCCAAGTCTGAGCTATAGGTGGAAATCCTTGGGGAAGGAATTATTTCACACACACACACACACACACACACACACACACACACACACACATACTCACACATATGCACATACAATCACACATACACACAATCACATACACATATACACACATACATACACATTCACATACACATACTCACACACACAAACACAACCACATACACACAAACACACACAATCATATACACACATACATACATACTCATATACACATATATAGACATATACACATACGCACACATACACACACATTTACATATACACACACATACACACACATACACACAAACACAATCATATACAAATATACATACACATATACACACATATACACACACACTCACATATACACACACACACACAGATGCTTCACTTTTTGTCAGTCATCCACTCCCTTCTTCTCTGAAACAAATATAACCCTGAGCTGACAGCAATGGTTTTAAGATTATGAGGAGAAATATTCTCCTCTTACAGGAAGTTCCTCAGGAAATTTGAAAAGTCTGGGTCTTCAGTAGTAATAGAAAAACCATATCCACCCACAATCGTCCATCTTAAAATTGCGTAATCTGATGACAATAGATTTCCACTTGTTTAAGGGAGATTTTTTGGTTAGTTACAGCTGGATAAAATGTTAGCACACACAGTCTTTGGATGTTGACAATAGTGTATGTTTCAGTATACTTGGCATCTCATATGCATCTCAGGTCAGAGATGTAACATTGCATGTATGCTACGTTTCATCTCTACACAGATGGCCAGTTCCCCTTATTGATTCGAGTATCTTCATTATTCCTGCTGGTCCTTTACATATCATCATAAATAGACTCTGTTCCTAGATTCAGAAGACTCCCTTATTCCTTATGTGTGATCAGTAATTAATTCCTGTTAAGTATATCTGGAATTAGTTTCCTTCTTTCCACCCTAGCACTGCCCTGTTTCAAAATCTAAACATCTCTCACATGTGGGAGTCCCTTTCACATCCCCTGTGGTTCAGGGTTCCCTTTCAGGGTTTGGTTTCTGAAGGAGGCCGCATGCAAATGAAAAGAAAGACTAGAAAAGCATTAATTTGGCGATATGGGGGTTGGGGGACAGGGGGGAGCCTTCCTCTAGTGAGAAGACAACCCTCTGCTCTGGCCTGGCTCTCCCTTTTATTAAAACTATGGGACACACCCATGACCTTTAGGCAGGTAATTCAAAGAACAGAAATTTACATGAGACAAACAGGTAGAGGCTGCTTCCGCTAACAATGTTTCTACTAAACAGTGAGTGATCAGCTCTGACCTTCCAGAGCAATGAAGGTTGACCAGCCTTCTGGTCTCCTGTCCACATCTTTCTATGAGTGAAACAATGTTTGGTTTCCAGCATCCACATTAGCATTGAATATGTCTCTTATTTACCTCATCTCTTCAAATATGCTTCATTCTAGCTCATCACCCAGAGTAGAAAACCTGGCTTTTATATAAAATACAAATTTTGAGTGCCTTTCCCCCAGCATTTCATCTTTTATTATAATTCAAACCTTCTCTGAACACCTTCACCTGACATTTAATGACTCTCATGATGGATGTTCCGCTGTTCCTGAATTTATCTTCTGCTCCTTATCCCTTCCACACAGGCATGTCGAAGTCAACCGGTTTTCCCAGCAATTCTAATGGGATCCCATGTCTCCGTGCCTTTGTCCTGTGCTCTCCCGCCATTGCTTTGGATTCTCCTTACCTTGTTTTCTGATTGTACCACCATTAATTATTAATCCTTTAAGAGCTAATGTGCTCTGTAACATATTTCCTCTTGAGTAGTCATGATTGTTTGCTCCTTTGGATCATCATTGTGTGTCTCCTTGTTATCATGATGGGTTTGTTTGGTTTTCTTTTCTTGTGTAAGTCAGTGTTCCACCACAGAAGCAGACACTGGGAGATAGATTAAAAGAGATTTATCACATGGAGCCAGCTTGCCTGCTGTCTCCTCAGAGTTTTTCTCCAGTTCTGTATCAATACTCCTATCCTCTATTTTTATAAAACCCAGAGAGTCCAGGCTATCTGCACATCACGTAGAATTTCATGTGGACCCATTGCATTGATGGCATCATGGTTTGCAGGTAGGATGGGCAAGAGGTGACCAGGAGGCATTAGGCTTGAGAAGACTCCCGCAGGATGGAAGTAAAGTTGTAATTTTTTTCTCACCCCATTGTTATGTGCTGTGCATCAAAATATACCTTTTCTTTTTTTCTGTATGTAGTCCTATTTGTTTATTGTTCTCCTTAGTTTCCTTTGCCCTAGGACAGTGGTCGGCAAACTCATTAGTCAACAGAGCCAAATATCAACAGCCCAACAATTGAAATTTCTTTTGAGAACCAAATTTTTTAAACTTAAACTTCTTCTAATGTCACTTCTTCAAAACAGACTCACCCAGGCTGTGGTATTTTGTGGGAGAGCCACATTCAAGGGGCCAAAGAGTGGAATGTGGTTTGCGAGCCGCAGTTTGCCGACCACAACCCTAGATGCATCAGTAAACATATTGCTATAAGAGATGCCTGAGATGTTGCTACCTATGGCTCCTCATAAGATTTTTATGGTTTCACGACTTTTAAGTTTTTTTTTTAATCTATTTTGAGTTTATTCTTGTATATAGTGTAAGTTAGTGGTCTAGTTTCATTATTTTTCCATATTCCTATTCAATAAACTGAAGAACAAAGTAAATCCAGAGACATAGAAGCATAGAACAGAGTGCAGGACAGAGGGAGTGAGTCAAATTGGGAAGAACACACAGGAGAAGTCTGTAATTCTTTTAACACTAAAGATATATATATATACATCATTTTTTCATTTAGTAAAAAATAGAAATAAGAAAATGCAATATGCTATGCCCATATATCAGTCACTTTGTGTAAAGTAAATTGGGGTGGAGTGGAGACTGGACTAACGTAGTAGGGATGCTGCAATATCAAATTATTTATTCATGGAGGATGCCTCTTATTCGCTGAACAGAATTATAAAATGTCAGGTTCTTTTTTTTTTTCATTATTCAATACTGTCTGCTACTGTAACATATCAATTTCTCTCCATTCCCTACTGTGTTGATATGTCTGTCTCATTGACTTGCTGCCCATCAAATCCAAATCTGATCCATCCCATTAGCGAACTGTCATTCACACTAGACTTTCTGGAGTTTTCTGAGGGGCAGGTGTCTCTTGGTCTGAAACTGAACCACAGAACCTTGCTTCCCCAACGCCTGCAAAGGAATGGGATTGTTTTCTCTGCATTAAACCCTTCTTTGTTGTTGTTGTTGTTTTAATTATTTTTATTGATTTCAGAGAAGAAGGAAGAGGGAGGGAGAGATAGAAACATCAGTGAAGAGAGGGAGTCATTGTTTGGCTGCCTCCCGCATGCCCACCACAGGAGATTAGGCCAACCATCTGGCATTATGCTAGACCAGCCCCTTATACTATGTACAAAAATAAACTCAAAGTAGCCTGCCACTGGCATGTGTGTCCTTACTGGGAATTGAACTTGGACCTTCTGGCTCATAGGTCGCCACTCAACCACTGGGCAACACACTTCCTGGTTTTATCATTGGCCATAGCAAGCATTGTGGGAACCTCTTTCACTCCCCATGTGGTTCAGGGTTCCCATTCAGGGTGCAGGTTTTGGAGGAGGCTGCATACAAATGAAAAGAGAGACTAGGAAAATATTAATTTGGGAATATTGGGGGGCCAGACGGGAGCCTTCCTCTAGTGCAGTGGTTCTCAACCTGTGGGTCGCGACCCCTTTGGGGGTCGAATGACACTTTCACAGGGGGTCGCCTAAGACCATCGGAAAACACAGGTGTTTACATTATAATCCATAACAATAGCAAAATTACAGTTATGAAGTATGATTGGGGGTTACCACAACATGAAGAACTGTATTAAAGGGTGGTGGCATTAGAAAGGTTGAGAACCACTGCTCTAGTGGAAAGACTGCTGCCTTCTTTTGCCCTTGCCATCCCTTTTATTAAGACTATGGGATATACCCATGACCTTTATGCAGGAAATTCCAAGAACAGAAATTTATATGAGGCAAACAGGTAGAGGCTGCTTCAGCTAACAATGTTTCAATTAAACAGAGAGTGATCAGCGCTGATCTTTCAGAGCAGTGAAGGCGGACCAGCCTTCTGGTCTCCTGTCCACATCTTTCTATTAGTGAGATAATGTTTGGTTTCTGGCAAAGCATCCTCAGCCGTGGTCCCCAAAGAAGGACTGGTTTCCCACTGAGTCAGAACACTCGAGGCCCCAGGAGAAACGGAAACAGAGGCAGCCATGGTGCAGGGCGTTTGTTTTATTCTTATAAAACTTTGAATTGTAGCCTTTTAGTCCCTGAGGTTATGATCATGGTCGTTACATTTGAAAATTTTGCTAAGATATAGCCCATATTTGATCACCCTGGATCAAGTTTAATTGGTTTCTTATCTGACACGATCTTGTTGATATCTTTAATTTCTTTCCTGACTTTGATCAATGTTCATTGCATTTTTTTTTCCTGCACTTCTTTTCTTGTCCATTTCTGTTCTTGGTGTTCACCTGTGTAATGTTATTTGCATGTATGTTTGCCGCCATATGACTGTTTGAGGATATGGACTTCGGTTTGGGATGTGATGTTGTGACTTTCTTTTACTCCTACATCCTTAGCAGGTCAGAGAGCATAGGCATCAGACAGGGACGAGCCATAATTCTTGTCAGGCTCCCTTAGGCCCTGGGCCTGATAGTCCTGCTGATGATGACTGTACCTCAGGGCTTTCTGCATTTAGAAACCTGCCGAAGTGGACTTTGCTCATTATGTTCCAGGATTCACCCACACTTTGGGGGCCTGGAGGAAAGCTCCCCCAGAACATTTGTCCAAGATCTCTCTGAGCATCTCTGCTCCAGCTCTGGCACCACATAAGCACATGCACCCAGCAGTCCCTCAATCCGGGGTAGAATGAGATTTTGGTCTTAATTATAACAGTAGAACATCAACTTCAGTAGTCCCTTGGAACTCCCTTTAATTGGTTCCAGGGAAGAGTGATCCCCTTCCTTGTCCCAAAAGAAAAAGGCTGCCGTGAGAAGAAGGTTGTGGTGAGTTTATAGAAATGCATCAGCTCAGAGGCATATGTGCGGATCGTTGGTCTACCATCTGGTGGTGAGAGAGAAGCCTTCTCTCTGCTCTGGCCCACAGTGCTTTTCCTTCCTCCGTCTTGGGCCCCTTCCCCTGTACCCAGTGGTGTGCTGCTTAATGGCAGATGGATAGCGTACATTCTAGCAACTGTCTTCATGTTCCTCCTACTTTTCACCCCGAGAATCACATTTTCTGTATCACACCGTGTTGTTTTTCATACTCTCTTTCATGTAGTTTTATCTAGGATTTTTCTCCCCCTGTATTTCACATCTTTTTTTCTAACTGTCATTTTAGATAGCCAAGCTCTCTGACAACCCATTCTTTTCAGATGGAGGGAGAGAGCCTTGTATACCGCTGATCATCCTTTTATTATAAATCACGGACCCAAAATACAAACACTAACTTTCCATGCTATCTCCCTCATCCACGCTCTGCACACTGGCCTTTTGTTCCCATAAGAGACATTCAAACCTGCGAATAATTTTTGTGAGTTTTTTTGAGCCAAACTCCCAACAGACAACTGCTGGGAAGCAGAATCTCAACACATGGATATAACGCTCTGGAGAACGGCGATTTTTCACCTTGTTTGATACATTCTCATCAAAAGGGGAGACAGAAATGGTGTACTTGAACTCCATCGGTGATGGATGAGGGAGGCAGGAGAAAGCAACGTGGGGGAACCTCTGGGATTGGGGGGAAAGTAAAATGAGAGACACAGGCTTCTTTTACATGGCGGGGTTCGGGATAGCGAATGGTCTGTGATTGGTACCATAACAGTAACAGCGAGGAGATTTGTGCTGCACTGATTGCACCCTAAGGGGTCTGGAAAAAGGGAAGTTACAAGTTACCCTGACATCCCACAGGTGTATGATCATAGATTCAAAAAGAGACCGTCGGCTCAGTGAAGATCGAAGTTGATCTTTGTCAAGGAAGATACCGACCTAGGACAAGACCACAGACTATAAACTGCTTTTTGATTAAAATGGTTTTAATTTCAGATGATCCTTTGTGGTTACTTTGGGTCTCTGAGTTTGCAAGACCCTGACACAGGCCTTGCCTCAGAGAGGCAGGTTAGCACGCGACCCCTTTTCGTCCACAGCTTCTCCTATAGTCGGAATACAGTCTACGGAAGGATTAACAAGCATCCTTCCTCTGCTTCCCACACTGCAAAGCCACTAATTATCCTAATATTTATGGTATTTTAAGATCCATTCCCGCTTGAAACAATATTGAAGTCTGGCCAATTCCTCAAAGAACAAATTCCGTTCTCATGGAGATTGTTCCTGAAAGAAGCCATCGGAAGTGATCTCTCCATCAATATTTACACTGAGAATGAGAGAAACATGAACATAAACGACGGGAATGCAGTTTGTTAAACCCAGTCTAATTTCTTTAAGACAAATGATTTTCTATTGTTTGAAATGCCCTGTCCCTAAAGTTTAAATGGCAATAGAAAGAGTACAGTGGTACCTCGAGATACGAGTTTAATTCATTCTGTAACCTTGAGGTGTGGGAAACTATGAGATGCTCGAGTCGCAGTAAACTGGTGGGTCATGTGCAGCCGGTAGATACGCACGATGACTCCTATCTCAACTGTTGCTCATATTTCAAAGCAAAAATCGCTCGCTCGACGTCTCGTATCTCAAAAATCTCCTATGTTAGGGCACTCATATCTCGAGGTGCCACTGTATTTTTATGTTTTTGCTGGTATCATAATTCCCCTTTAATGTTTCTCTATTTCATTCCACTCGTGTTCTCCTGCACCTGTGAAAAACACAGTTTACAAAGGGCTCCTTTGCATACCTGTCTCTGAAGAAATTGGAATGTGATCTCCTCGGAGGGGGAACATGCATCTTGCACATGTTGAAGACCTGATACCAAAGGAGGCCTAAGTGAATGCTCGCTCTCATTAGAGCAAATTCTTAAATCATCCGCATTTAGAACAAGAGGGCTGGGGCCGTGGTGGCAGCTGGGATGTGCCTGAGATGTCAGTACCTTTGGGGGTCTTTGTCAAGCGACAGCCCGAGGCCCCGTCTGTTGAAGAGATGACAGGAAATCGTCAAAGGACCCACAGGTGGCGTCGGCAGGACAGGAAGAGGAGCGGAGGAAAGTGCCTGTAGGGTAAAGCATTTGAAGAACAGTTGGGTGAGGAAGCGAAGAAAACTCTAGTGGAAACTTTTTTGAAAATCAAACTTCTGTGAGACAAATAAAACCGTTGCCAATTCAAGTTGAAGGGAGAGAACACACAAAACTTTCAACAAAGAACCGTTACAGCACAACGGGCAAAAGGATGCTTTAGAAGTGTGCATAGAATGCAAATCGCTGGTTTTGACAGGAAGTCGTCAAATCGGCTGGCTAGCAGGATGAGAAGAAGTTAAGTACAGAAAGCAGGAATTCTGGGATAGCTGGGATGTATCAGGAATGCATCCATACCTGAAGTCGTCATGGGAACAATAAGAGGAAACCTGTGACTACGGAAACTAAAAGGAGAATAATTATGGTCCCTGCAATGGTTTATTCAATTACAGGCTAATTCAGCAGAGAGAGAAGAGTGGGAGGAGTTAGAAATGGGGAGAGTCAGTGATTATATTGGGGAGCAGGGGCCTTAATAAACATTTTTACCCGTTTATAGTACACTTCTTACCCTCACTCTTGTTTCTTTTGCCACGGCGCTGCAAAGAAAATAGACTAGATTTTCTCACAAAGAACCAACTTACAGTCAAGGCGGGAGAATGAAGTTGAGGAAGAGCAATCACCTTCCGTTCAATAGCTTTTAAATGGAGCTGCGGCATTAACTGTTGATGGATTTGTGCCTCGCCAAGGGAAACGCACGGTCCAGTCCCACACCGCTTCCTGAGGTAGCTCCGCTCACCTTCACTGAGATGGATCTTCATTACCCTGCCTGCAACAGGAAATGCCTTCTTTCCTTGTCAATTACATACAGTAAGGCTCAGAATCACCAGCTGGCTGAGGTTGACTATCCATTGATCGATCGATCTCTTTATCAAAACAACGCACTGCTCCCTGGTAATATTCACAGCTTCGTTTTTTTAAAAAACACAAAACAGAATACGTTCTGTGTAGGAACATGCTTGGCCTTTAGAATTCGAAACTTGTTATTGCTTCAGGTACGGGAGTTTGTGTTGCTTTAAGCCCTGCTGATGAGGAAGGTGAAAAGGAGCAGGCCTTGATAATACATTGGGTGAGGACTTTAAAATGTTCGTGCCTGCTTTTAGGTCCAAAAGAAAATTACAGCTGATCAGAACCACACTTTTAGCTGCCAGAAAATTGCCTCCGATCAGCTTCTGATCGGAACCTGCAAAGGTTGGTTCGCATTCCGGATTCCACCTTGCCACCGCGTTAAGCACCGGGTGATTGTGAAAACACAGTTCTTACCCGGGCATTCCCTGTGGAGTCACAACCAATCTGGCCTCGCCAGCGAGGTAATGAGGAGTGTAATTACCTGTTATAAATGAGCTCAGGAGTGGCTGTTCCCCATCTGAAAATAACACCTGTTTCTGCTGGCATTTCCAGACTCCCGGATTCTGACGTGCAGTGTGGACAGGGGGGTGGGGGTGGGGGTTCCACAGCACCTCCCTGCGAGCTTAGGAACCAGGAGTGTCCTCAGGACCTCAGAAACACAGGACAATGGAAAGCATAGAGAGATGACAAGCGTTCATCTTAACTCCTCGTGAAACATGGATCGCTCTCTTGTCAGGGTATTTTGTTAGATAGAAAGCCAGGTTCACAATGTAACATAAAAGGAGAGAGGAATTTACGAAGCCATGTGGCAAATAAGCACAGTTGAAAGTTTGGCACGTTTCCCTGTCAATTGAAGCCAGAGTGCATGTTATTTAAGTTCCATACATTTTGTGGCATTTTAATTTTCTTCTTCGTGTTTGCTTAACGCTCACTCTTCCATCAGACCTTGTGATATATAGAGAGTTCCTTTGCAACTTTAGACTATTGATAAACAAGTTGAAGTGCCCTTGAAATTTAACAAAAAAGGATTTATTGTTGTTGTTTTTGTTGATTTTTAGTTAATGAATTGAGCATTCTATCTCTTCAGTAGGAGATCAAAAAGTTGTATCACAACTTGAGGTCAGAGTAAACGTCTCTTATTCTTTTAATTTGTGCATTTTTATAGAAACCACTAGAGGCCTGGTGCACGAAATTTGTGCATGGGTAGGGTTCCTAGAACTGGTAGGCAATCAGAGCCAATCTGTGTGTGTGGGGGGGGTCATAGGGGCCCACGCTGGCAACCACCTGCAGGCGGTGGGAGGGGGGGTTACTTCCTGCATTGAAGGGTTACTTCCTGCATTGAATGTCTTCCCCCTGGTGGTCAGTGTGTGTCATAGTGACCAGTTGTTCCACTGGTGGTTCTGCCGTTTGGTTGATTTGTAGGTTAGGCTTTTATTACATAAGATGGTTAGGACAGACTGAGGAATCACAGAGTGGGGGGAAGGGAGAGAAGGGTGAGTTTAACCAAAAAATTTATATATATATATATATATATATATATATATATATATATATATACACAGTGGTATGTCTAGATACGAGTTTAATTCGTTCCGTAACCTTGAGGTGTGGGAAACTATGAGACGCTCGAGTCGCGGTAAACTGATGGGTCGTGTGCAGCCGGCCGATCCACATGATTACTCCTATCTCAACTGTTGCTCGTATTTCAAAGCAAAAGTTGCTCACTCCATGGCTCATATCTCAAAAATCTCATATGTTAGGGCACTCGTATCTCCAGGTACCACTCTATGCATAACCCATGGACACAGACAATAGTGCAATGAAAGCTGGGGAGGGGGCAGGAGCCAAGTGGAGGGGGGTCAAGGGGGAATAACAGGAACTTCTGTAATTGTAATGCTTTCAACAATAAAGACATTTTTTGAAAAAAGTAAAAGAAAGTGGTTAGGGAGACAAAAAAAGTCAGTATTGCACCAGAGAATTCTATGTAAATAAAACAATACACCTTTATGGAATTATGAATATCCATTTGCAATGCAGGGCCCTTTCCCAGGGTGGCTCTGCTTTGATAGTCTTCCAACATTAACATTCAAGCTCAGAGTAAACGGAGAACAACAGCAATAATAAAATCTCTCAGTTCAATTATGTTTCTGTTTATCCATGGAGATCGCCCGCCCTTTGAAAGAAACAGTCTAGACAAGGCCATGTAACCTAGGGTTTTATATCTCAAAGGCAGCTGAATGCAAATGAAAGCCTGAGTTCACTTGAGTAAATAGCTCTGGGATAATAAACACGCTCCCTCTACAAGCGGAATGTGAAATGGTTATAAAGTTTCTGCTCCGATGACATATCCTTTTGCTCTGGTCCCCAGTCAAGACTGGCATCAGTAGAAGTGTTCCCCCATACCTGGTACTTCCATTTCTCAGGTACGCTTATTAAGCAGGCGCTCATTAAACAGCTGAGGAAATAATTAATCCGGCGGACCCATCGCTCCACCTGTGCTTTGAATTGTAATTTCTTCTCTTCACCTCGGTAGTCAACGACCACTTGGGAAATACATCATTTTCTACAACATGTAATCAAGTTTAATGGTCTCTTGTAAAATGAAACTACCGGTGATCTTCACCTGTCGTAAAGACAACTACCCAAACTCTGCTTCCTCTTGTCCCTCAGCGACCACCCTTCCATCACTCGCCTACCGTTTCCAGCAGCTCTTTTTGAGAGAGTTGTCTACACTCGCTAAATATCAGTGTTTGCCTCCCACTCATTCCTCACTCTTTAAGCCATATCACTGATCTAGCCCTTAGAGACTTTCTCCAAAATGATTTTTAATTGTGATATCCCTGTCCCTACATCTGATGGATATTTTTCGATCCTGACGAACTTGACATTGAAATCAATCAAAAATGGAGACTGCTAGGTCCTTGTTGAAGTACACGCTTATCAATACGCTCCTGCTTTTCTTCCTACCCTCTTTCACTCAGTTGCATACTTCTACCTGACCATTACATCTTTTAAGACCTTCACCCAAGGACATGTTTTTATTTCTTTTGAGAAAGAGAGAAGTGGGGGTGGGGAGGGGGGAGAGAGAGAAACAGGGAAGGATCGGTTGCCTTTTGTATGTGCCCCATCACCTGGGATTGAACCCTAGACCTGTTGGTGTGTGCAATGATGCCCCAACCAACTGACCCACTGGCGAGGGCCTGAACATTACATTTGGAAATACTCATTTCTTGACTTTTCAGGGTTTTAAAAAATCAATTGTAAAAAGATAAAATGCTCCAAAATTTCATCTTGTCTTGTAAGCTCAGAGTATTAGCTGCTCAATCATCAAAACTTACTTTTCTATTTCTGATTACACCCACCAAAAATATAGATAAACTGAATATTGGAGACATAACTGCCTTCTCTGGTTGGGAAAAAAAAAAAGTACAGATGAACTCAAATCAAGTTGAACTTTTATAAAAGCAACGTGATTAGTAGATAATAGGTGTCCCGAGAGGATTTTTTTAAAATATATTTTATTGATTTTTTTATAGAGAGGAAGGGAGAGGGATAGAGAGTTAGAAACATCGATGAGAGACATCGATCAGCTGCCTCCTGCACGCCCCCTACTGGGGATGTGCCCACAACCAGGATACATGCCCCTGACCAGAATCGAACCTGGGAACCTTCAATCCACAGGCCGATGCTCTATCCACTGAGCCAAACCAGTTTCCCCGAGAGGATTTTTTGAGAGGGAAAGAGGTAGTGCTACAATTCTCCATGTCATTATGTGCTTTAGTTAGAAGTGTTATGATAATTCTTGAATTTGTTCAAACATGCTTTTCTGGCTTTATTTTTACATCCTATCTAACACAGACTGAAAAAAAAAAGCGGTGAGATATATCTGCTTCCAATAATGGTTGTAGTTGAGAACTTCATTTCATAAATTGACATTTCTTTGGATTTGTAACTGTTTCCTTAAGTGTTTATCTCCCCACTTCTCTGTCACACTTCCAATTGTCAGCCCTGTAGTGTTCCCCACAACTTAAAGAATGAATGTCAGTCTTTATTTTTTAAAATTTATTTATTAATGTGTTACATGTGTACATATCTTGCCATTATCCCCGTACTCCCAGGCACACCCTAACCCCCCAGAGTCTTGTGTCCATTGGTGATGCTTATAAGCATGCTTACAAGTCCCTTGGTTGGTTCTTATCTGAATGTCAGTCTTTGGTGATTATTAAATTCCTCGTTGTGACCATCTGTATTTTTTAAATATATTTGTATTGACTTCAGAGAGGAAGGGAGAGGGAGAGACAGATAGAAACATTAGTAACGAGAGAGAATCATTGATTGTTTTCCTCCTACAGGTCCCACATGGGAGATCAAGCCCAAAACGTGGGCATACCCCCTGACCAGGAATCAAACCATGATGATCTGGTTCCTAAGTTGATGCTCAACCACTGAGCCACACCATCCAGGAGACAACCTGCATTTTTTTAAAAAAAATATCTCTATGATTTCAATACCACTTTTAAGAAATATTAAGAAACATTAATGAAATAGCTTAATAAATCAGCTCATAGCTGAAACCGGTTTGGCTCAGTGGATAGAGTGTCGGTTTGAGGACTGAAAGGTTCCAGGTTTGATTCTGGGTGGGGGCATGTACCTTGGTTGCGGGCACATCGCCAGTAGGGGGTGTGCAGGAAATGGCTGATCGCTGTCTCTGACTTTCTATCTCTCTCCCTTCCTCTCTGTAAAAAATCAATACCATATATTTAAAAAATTCAGCTCATAAAGTATGTAATCCTTTTATCATCTGCCATGAGTAGCCCTCATCTCTTCAAACCTTCCCTCTGTCCCCTTTCGCAATCATGTCAAACTATTTCTTTTTTTTCCCGAGAACATGTGTTCTCTCATGCATTTTTCTGTGTGCACATAGTGATCCCTTTCAGATCCAGTTAATAAATTAATTAGGCTGTGGGTCATTTTTCAAGCCAATCAGAGTAATTCTGACTAAAATGTATGATACTTGAGCAACTAGGTTCCATGTCCATAACAACAACAAAAAAAGTCCTTTCATCAACTTGAAATGAGAATAATTGATACATTTACCAAAAGGTCATCTTTTTATATTTGTTCTTTCTCTCTTCTTAGAGCTCAATACTTTTTGATTGGTTGATTGATTTATATAATAAACTCCATGACCTTATAACTCGCCATGCAATCTTCTTCTTCTTCTTTTTTTTTTTTTTTTTTTTACCCACATCAGTGCACCACTTGTAATAAAAATGCCAACAGCTTTTCAGAAGTACGTTTTCCAGCTGGGTTATTGACCTTAACCCTTTTATTTAGGTGTATTTATCTTTTGAAAACTTTATGACTGTTCCATTAAAGTGTTATATAAGCATTGTCGCCTTCCAGAGCCATTTTCTACATTTTTTCCCTCTAATATGTTGATAATAGACCTTGCATTTCACATTTGTCATCAGCAAAAGTGGTTGCTGTTGAATAAGAGCGCTACAATTAGGCATCATTTAAATTTCCATGATTAAAATGCCAATTGCCTTTTTTTAAAATATATTTTATTGATTTTTCACAGAGAGGAAGGGAGAGGGATAGAAAGTCAGAAACATCGATGAGAGAGAGACATCGATCAGCCGCCTCCTGCACGCCCCCTACTGGAGATGTGCCCACAAGCAAGGTACATGCCCTCGACCAGAATCGAACCAGGGACCTTTCAGTCCACAGGCCAACGCTCTATCCATTGAGCCAAACTGGTCTCAGCTGACTTTTTTTTAAAGCAAGGCAGTAGCCTAGCATTGGTATTTCAACATGGCATGGGTATTTGAATCTCAGCACTACTGAGTGGAATGTGGTGGTATGCTCCCCTCATGAATTGATTGTGGCCATGTTTTACAAACTATGAACATGACCCGTAGATAAATGCATATTAGTACCATGATTTCTTGTGATTCAACATGGAATGTGGGAAGGAATGAACCTGGCGGAGGTCAGGGGACGGAATGACAGTGAAGGACAGCTCACCGAGGGGGCATCTAGAGGGGAACCAAGTCTCAGTTCCACAGTTCAGGTTACTGTGGAGGAGTGTGGACTCGGTCCCTGGATCCTGGTCCCTGGTCCATGTGAATGTTTTAAGGAGTGAACAAAAGGTGGATAAGTCAGATTGGTGATTGTGTTCAGGCTGCAGTCATTGGCAGCTAGACCTTGCTCAGGGAGGGGGGGAGTCTTAGTGGAAAGTCTCCCTGACGGGACAGCCTACCCCTTTGATACTGAGAGTGAGAATAAGAAGGCTGGTGAGGTGAGGCAGAGACATCTGGGATTTGGAACGATCTGTGGGAGAACCGGTCACTTGTCCATCAGTAGAAAGACTTTCCTCCAGGGGGAGTTCCTGAGACTGTGAATATAATTTTTTATTTTTTTTTATTTTTGAATCGGTGATTCCTGTGTCTTGTGTACTAAAAATGTGTCTAACCAAACGTCATCTTTCTAAACACTCAGTAGACTGTTCTCATCCCTCTCTTCTGGAGAGATGCAGCTATCTTTCCATCAATATCACACAGTCTTGATTTCTGTGGCACATTAAAAGTCAGATGATTTAAGCCTCTAATCTCCTTTTAAAAGAATGCTTTAACTTGTGTGAGCGCTTTGCTTTCTTAATATCAGTTTTGGAACCGGCTTATCATCGAATAAGACAGTAAGAAGGTTTTTGTTCGAATTGCATGGAATCTGTAGAGCACGTAGGGGGAGACCCGTCATTTTCGGTGCAGAGAGATTTCTAATCCACGCACATGGCATCGATATCAATCTCCTCACACGTGTTTAGATTTTTCTCAGCGATGCTAATGCCTTTCCGTGCGTCAGTCTGGCACACATTACATGAAATCCATATCTAAGTCCTTGGTTTGTTGGTGTTTTTGTAAATGTGGATTTAAACATGTTGATTCCCCAATGCGGGTTGTTAGTACGTAAAAGAGCTTATGTCATTTTACTTGTTAAATGGAAGGAGTCATAAGAGCTTATGTTTGATTCATTAGAATGGTCTCATGTACAACTGTGCATCTGCAAATCAGTTCAGTTTTATATCGTTTTCTCCAACCTCTGTGTCTTTCTTTTAATATATTTTATTGATTTTTTTATATATTTTTTATTTTACGGAGAGGAAGGGCGAGGGGTAAAGAGTTAGAAACATGGGTGAGAGAGAGAGACATCAATCAGCCGCCTCCTGCACACCCACACTGGATATGTGCCCACAACCAAGGTCCATGCCTTTGACCGGAATCGAACCTGGGACCCTTTGGTCTGCAGGCCGACGCTCTATCCACTGAGCCAACTCGGTTTGCGCATCTGTGTCTTTTTAAGAAAATGTCTTATTGCCCTGGATGGGACCGCTCGCTTATTGTGGAAACAGCGGTGAGATTGGATCTCATTGCCATGTTCCTCTCTTGGATGGAAAGTGTGCTCTCTCTGTGTTTCACTCTCTCTCTCTTTTTAATATATTTTATTGTTTTTTTACAGAGAGGAAGGGAGAGGAATCGAGAGTTAGAAACATCGATGAGAGAGAGACATTGATCAGTCGCCTCCTGCATGCCCCACACTGGGGATGTGCCCGCAAGCAAGGTACATGCTCTTGACCGGAATCGAACCTGGGACCTTTCAGTCTGCAAGCCGACGCTCTATCCACTGAGCCTAACTGGTCTCGGCTCTTTTTCACTCTTAACTAAGATATTAGCTGTGTGCACCTTGCAGCAACCATTTTCCTCGAGGCTGAGAACATTCTCTTTTACACATAACTTGCTAATACCTGGAATCAGGAGTGGGCGCTGAGTTTATCAAAAGCTTTCTTCCGAGCTTGTTGAAATGATGGGACGTCTTTTCTGGTTTTGGAGTGTGCTAAGGTGATGGATTACAAGATTTCATTTTTTATGTTAAAATCACCCTACACGCCGGCAACAAAACAAGCCTGGTCTGAGTGCTTGTTCCTTTTGTGTGTTTCTGAATTGGATTTGCTACTCTTTTCCATTAAGGGTTTTTGCTGTGATGTCCACGAGGTGTATCAGCGTGTAGTTTTCTTTTAATACCCATTTCGATATCTGGCGTCAGTATAATGCTGGTATCATAATTCTTTACTTTTTTGAAAGTAAAGAATTAATATTGCATGATGTTATAATATCAGGCTAGCTAAAGAGCACATGACTGCAAGAAATTATCTAAATCAGTGGTTCTCAAACTTCCTAAGGCCGTGACCCTTTAAGACAGCTCCTCATGGGGTGGTGACCCCCAACCATAAAATTATTTCCGTTGCTACTTCATCACTGTCATTTTGCTACTGTCATGAACTGTCATGTAAATATCTGATAGGCAGGATGTATTTCATTTTTACAAATTTAACATAATTAAAGCATAGTGATTAATCACAAAAACAATATGTAATTATATATTGTGAAATATTTATTTCTAATTACCAATAAATGAAATGTTGTCTTGAATCGTGGTGTAGCATGGGCAACAGTCTTCCTAGGACAACAGTAAACGACATGGCTACACTTTGCTACACCCAGGAGTGGTGTGTTGGTTCCTAAGACCATGGGAAATAGGTGTTTTCTGATTGTCTTAGGCGACCCCTGTGAAAGGGTTGTTCGATCCCCAAAGGGGTCGCGACCCACAGGTTGAGAACCGCTGATCTAAAGAATATTCCTAAAGCCATCTTGTTTCGACTAAAAATATAACGGCCACAAAATCAAAACACTCCTCTCAGGTCTTCCTGTTTGATAGATGGTTTTTGTGATGCATCTTGAGATTATTGCTCTAAACCAGTGGTTCTCAACCTTCCTAATGCCACGTCCCTTTAATGCACTTCCTGTAGCAACGAAAATAATTTTATGGTTGGGGGTCACCACAACATGAGAACTGCATTAAAGGGTCACAGCATTAGGGAGGTTGAGAACCACTGCTCTAAATGGAAGCACTGGCTTTTGTTTTTTTAATCTTTTGTAATTTTTATCTATCTGTGCTTTTAGTCAGGATCACTTTTAGACGTATGACCCACCCTGATCTGGACAGCGGCCTTTTTCTGGATGCTGGGGCATACTCAGGCCGACTGCTCTCACCGAAGGTGTCTTTACAGAAGGCATTTAATTTAGACTTGAGGCTCTGCCCTCCCTAATCTCCACCCTCCTCCAGGGTCAGCCCCTTGAATACGCTTATAATTTCCTTTCCTTCTGGGTCTCTGAGGACCGTTCCTCCCGCAGAGCTGAACTTGACCTTGATCAAGCATGAACTGACATGTGGGAGGATGAGTTTCCGGCTATGATGACTTCATCTGAGTGTTATTTTTCACAATCTACATGGAAAGCTAGGTGTATGGGTTCATAAAACTAGAGGTGAATTTAGTGCACACATCCCAGGGTCCACTCAGTCACTATGCTGGCTGTTCTCCTCGGTTGTTGTGGCAAACATGTGGCCGCCGCTATGATCATCCTAATGGCTAAATCTCCCGAAAATTAATGGGGGGGAGTTTATTAGAAGTTCCCATTTACTTAAGCAACATGAATTTTGAATTATCGCCGAGCTCGCCTGAATGTAATTACAATCTCTTAATGACTTCCCATTGATTTCTGTTACGGCCGCCGCAATTAGAGAGCACCTAATTAATTTATTCTGCTAAATAACGAAAGCTGATCGTGACCAGTGGCAGGCGCCTCCGGTGGTTCTGAGCGAGAGAGTAGAAAATGTAAGAGAAAATAAAACAAAGAATCATGGTGTGTCTGCCATACAGGAGATGTTCAAACTCATCCAAAACCACTAGGTGTGGCGTCTATGTGCTTTGTCTCACATACAACAGGGAATCTAGACTGAGTGGAATGCAGTACATACTTCTAATCCTTTCCACTGCAGTCTGCCCTCTCAGACCCCAAACCTAGAGATGCCGTTTGCTTTTGGAAGCTTGGTTCTGTGGTCAGTGACTGGATATTTATTTTATTTTATTTTTTATTTTACAGAACGCACGCGCTGGTGGAGAGATGAGTTGGCCAGGCCATCTGATAGCAGCTCACGCTAACCCATCACCAGGAACAGACACAGGTGAGACTGGTGGTCTGTGCCATGTTTTGGAGCTCATGGTTTATTTAACGCGAATCCCACACAGCTAAACCCAGAATTGATTTTTTTTTTGGTGTAATATTACCATAAATATTCAATTTGCATTGATTCATTAGTCTGAAATGTAGAGGGAGGCAGTCTCCGGTTTTACATTGTAAATACTGTATCCAGTATCTGATTAGGTGACTGATGATATTTATTTAACTGGAGAAATGCAAAAATCAGAATATCCCATTTTTAAAAAAAATATATTTTGTTGATTTTTTACAGAGAGGAAGGGAGAGAGGCAGAAAGTCAGAAACATCGATGAGAGAGAGACATCGATCAGCCGCCTCCTGCATGCCCCACAGTGGAGATGTGCCCACAAGCAAGGTACATGCCCCCAACCGGAATCGAACCTGGGACCTTTCAGTCCACAGGCTGACGCTCTATTCACTGAGCCAAACAGATCTCAGCAGAATATCCCATTTTGAAGGAGAGTATTTAAAAATAGCATTGTAGCCCAAGCAGGTGTCGCACAGTGGAGAGAGTGCTGACCTGTGGACCAGAGAGACCCAAGTTCAATTCCTGTGGATCCAGGTCAAGTATGTGGGTTGCAGTGCAGGAGGCAACCAATCGCTGTGCTCCTCACAAATCGGTATTTCTCTCTGTCCTTCCCTGCATTGTAGCAAACACGCAGCTACCGCTATGTTCATTCTAATGGCTAAATCTTTCTAAAGTGAATGGGAGGGAGTTTATTAGAAGTTCCCATTTTTATTTAATCAAAAAAAACAAACATCAGAATCCCTCTTCCACTCTCTAAAAATCAATGTAAAAATCGCCTAGCAGAGACCAGTTTGGCTCAGTGGATAGAGAGTCGGCCTGCGGACTGAAAGGTCCCAGGTTCGATTCTGGTTGGGGGCATGTACCTTGCTTGCAGGCACATCTCCAGTGTGGGGTGTGCAGGAGGCGGCTGATCGATGTCTCTCTCTCATCGATGTTTCTGACTTTCTATCCTTCTCTATTCCTCTCTGTGAAAAAAATCAATAAAATGTATTTAAAAAATCACCTCTGGTGAGGATCAAACAATAATAATAACATTATAATCACACGTATTTCTTGCCACGTATATTCCTGTGGAGGACGGACTTTTCAGTGGTTCTGAAACTCTGATTCTGACGTCAGGAATCTGGGAACATGTTCAAAACGATCCTTTTCAGGCTCCGCCCCAGAGCCTCTGAGAAGCGATCTGTGTTTTAACCAACCTTGGTGATTCCACTGCGCTCTGAGTTTGGAAAGCACTACTTTAAATAAAACTCTAAGATAAAGTACACATACTTTTCACAGAAAATGTTCACAGCTGATACCCAAATTCACACTGTTCCAAATGAAACCGACTGGTCATATTCTTAAGTAGCTGGTTGGCTGTAGCATTGAAACGTGTGTTGTGATGAATTAAATGCGCTCCACTGTACAGGTCAGGAGTTTTGATTCCTTCGAATAGCGCAAGGCACCCATTTTGAAAAGCAAAGCTTGCTCTACAGCTTGAGGCTGTTTTTAAATTCATTGTTTTCAGCTTGAGGTAAGTCTCCAGCAGGTTGCACTTATGTGATAAGAGTGTTTTCAATATCTCTAACCTAGAAGAGTGATGTAGCCCAGCTGGCGTGGCTCAGGGGTGGAGGGTCGATCTGTGAACCAAGAGGTCATGGTTTGATTCCCAGGCAGGCACATGCCTGGGTAAGTGGTCTGGATCCCCCGTTTGTGGTGTGCAGGAGGCAGCTGAACAGTGATCCTCTCTCATCATTGATGTTTCTGTCTCTCTCTCCCTCCCCATTCCTCTCTGAACTCAATACAAACATATTTTAAAAATCGGATGAACCTATTTAATAATGTTGTCCAACTGGAAATACTGAGTTGCCCACAATATTCTCCCAAACCATCTCCCCCATAAACAGCAAAGTAGCAGCACTGCGCTGCTCCTCACCCAGTGCCACCAGCACATAACGCCTTTGTAGAAATAATAAAATTGGTTAAATGTTTGAGTGAATACAAAATCATCCCTTTATCAAGCAAGTTTCATATAATAAACTGCACCTACTCTGTGACTCTGGAAGAATCCTGAAGCATAGATTCCCATGTTGAAGTCTCTACAGTTGCTTTGGTACAGAAGCCTGTTAAGTTTGGAATCGTCCCTAATTTCTCAAATGACTTTATTCCGGGTTGCTTTCCTCCAGAAATCAGTATTTGAACATTTCACGAAACTAGTGTTATGGAGACTACATCCTAAAAACGACTGGTCTAAACATCCAAAGCTATGTAAACGTAAGTACCTCGAGATACCAGTTTAATTCGTTCCGTCACCTTGAGGCGTGGGAAACTATGAGATACTGGAGTCATAGTAAACTGGTGGGTCGTGTGCAGCCAACCGATCAGTGTGATGATTCCTATCTCCAATGTTGCTCGTATTTCAAAGCAAAAATCGCTCGCTCCATGGCTCATATTTCAAAAATCCCGTATGTTAGGACACTCGTATCTCGAGGTACCACTGTATTGGAATGTCTCTTTGTGGAACTGCTGGTATGTTTAAAAGGTTTCCAGGCGAGAAGAACAGAATCCTCCACTGAACATTGAAGGGACACGTGTAGCTTTCTTTCCTCATGAGAGGCTGGACCGCAGTGTCTAAGACGTGGCTTTTCTGTCAGCTCTCACCCTCCCCGTTATGTTACCGGGAAAATGTTATTTATCACGTCTGCTCTTCACCCAGCTCAGCTAGTAACTGAGAATCAAATTAGGGCCTAAATCATCCGGTGGTTGTGATTTTCTTTTCTTTTTTTTTAAAGGAGCTTCTGGCACATCGTTCCAGAGTGTGTAACACACAGTAGGATAAAGTCATTTGGACAATTATCCTGATTGCTTGGACTAAATATAGCGGCAGATCCTTAAGCTCTCATATTGCAGGACAGTTTTCATTGGGTCAATGAGCAGTGGCATGTTTAAAACATCCTAACTTGCAGAAACTGGCTTGGCTCAGTGGATAGAGGGTCAGAATGTGGACTGAAGGGTCCCAGGTTCGATTCCGGACAAGGGCATGTACCTTGGTGGCGGGCACATCCCCAGTGGGGGCGTGCAGGAGGCGGCTGATCGATGTTTCTCTCTAATCCATGTTTCTGACTCTCTCTCCCTCTCCCTTCCTCTCTGTAAAAAATCAATAAAATATATTAAAAATAATAAAAAAAATAAAACTAAAACATCCTAACTTATACTTACCACTCAACCAAGAGGAACAAGGAAAAATAATGGGAGTCTCCTTTCCTTTGTTTTACCTAATGGGAAATGAAGACACACCACATCCTTCTTTAATGTCTAATATAGCAATTCACTAGCAGCCAACGCAGGATGTTATATTCACAGTAGAAAAAATAGAATAAAGAAATCCCCAGATAAAGAATAATTTAAACATAAATAACCTGATGCTAGACTTTTAATATTAGTGGCAGAATAAACTACAACTGACTGACTATGAAAAACTGAACACACGGGTATAGGCAAAGCTTCTTAAATATATTTTATTGATTTTTTACAGAGAGGAAGGGAGAGGGATAGAAAGTCAGAAACATCGATGAGAGAGAGACATCAATCAGCTGCATCCTGCACGCCCCCTACTTGGGATGTGCCCGCAGCCAAGGTACATGCCCTTGACCAGAATCGAACCTGTGACCCTTCAGTCCGCAGGCCGGTGCTCTGTCCACTGAGCCAAACCAGTCCTGGCTAGGCAAAGGCTTTTTATGAACTTTGCAAGTAACGAAACCTCCCCCAACTTCAGCCTTTTTTGCAGAAAGTCTGGGAGTCCCAAAATGTCTATGATTCCTCCTCGTTTGAAATATCTGATGTTCCGCTTCATGGTTTTAAGAGTTATTATATATGCTATAGATGTAAGTGATATTTTTGAGCGCTCATGTGGCCACTGGGAATGTACCCGTGGGTAACACTAGTTGGTTATACCAATGACTTTATTGATCACTTGGGATGATCTACTTATTTCCGTTATTCATTGTGTGACAGTGGTCCTGAGGAAGAGTCTGTGTTTCTGGTTTGGTGAGACCTCTGTTATCATGCCAGGGACTCTGTAAGGTTTAGTGGGAGAGATTTGGGGTCCCCCCTGGGTTTGTTTAGGCCACGAATGGCGGGTCAGACTCACTGTGAGTGGCTTACAGCCTCTGCGGCGTGTTGTCTGGGATAATATGACAGGGAAGGATGGAGTTTCCTGCTTCCTTGGAAATATACTGGTAACAGGCAGTGCCACTGTTAAAAAATATCGGCAGTTACGGAGCAAGGGAATCACATTGATTCTTGTTTGCTATGTCTTTCCCTCCCAATAAGTGTATATCCTGGGTAGAATACTTCCTCCACCTTGATCTCCAAATGTGGAATAATAACATCGAATCATATGCAAAAAAAAAATCTTGTTTAAATACAATCCTCGTTTGTGATAACTGGACAGAATTTTATCAATAATGAAGAGCATGCAACCCTGGGCACACAAGAGCTGGTCTGTGAAGTGACCTGTGTCATTTTTTAAAAATATATGTATATATTTTATTGATTTTTTTTTACTGCAAGGAAGAGGAAGAAATACAGAGTTAGAAACAATGATGAGAGAGGAACATCCATCAGCTACCTTCTGCATTCCTTCTACTGGGGCTGTGCCTGCAACCAAGGCACGAGCCCTTGACCGGAATGGAACCTGGGACCTTTCGGTCCACAGCTGATGCTCTACCCACTGAGCAACCCAGTTTCTGCAACCTGGGTCATTTTTTATCCACAGATAAAATTCATATTTTCTGTCCTATTGAGAAGAGTTCTCTTTTCCTCATTTAAATGTGTCTAAAAGGGGGAAATTATAAACATACACTTTAATTTCCTGTGTGAGATAGACAAGCAATGATGAGTCACAGGGATGGAGACACAGGGAGTCCGGGTCTACAGCTTTCCAGGGAGACACTGGCGGTGCTGACTGATCCTCACTATTACCCAGTCACGGGCCAGGCAGAGTGACTGTGGGCTGTGCCCTCTGGGAACAGATGCTGTCCATTTCTGCTTCTGCATCAGAAAGAAACACCTGGAAGATCTCCTATTTTAGGGGAACCTGGACTGAAGGGAAGATGGGCTGTAATTTTTGGCGTGAGGTGTTTAGCCCGGCATTAATTAGCATTTTCAGTACGGAGAGCTTGAAGGAAAAGACTAGTGTAACACTGCTTCCTCCCGACCATTTTCCCAGGAAGAGGCTGATGCCCACCCAGACATAGAATCCTGCAACTGGGCTTCATCAAAGCAAAACTCTTCTCCTAATGCAATTTCCCCCAAGCTCAGTGTCAGCGCAGAAAGAGCCTCTCATCTGAGTGCTGCTAATCACTGTGGATTTAATTTGCAGACAGAGCAGAATGGGAGAGAGAGAGGGAGAGAGGGAGAGAGAGAGAGAGAGAGAGAGAGAGAGAGAGAGAGAGAGGGAGAGAGAGAGAGAGAGAGAGAGAGAGAGACCTCATGTGCACAGGCTTGGAAAGTTCTGGTTTCCGTTCACTTCTCCAGTTGCCCTTTGCCAACTTCCCATCAGCCATGTCCACTCCATCAGCCATGCCCACTTACTAAAGACGGGGTGCCTTGCGGTCGCCGTGTCTGGGATCTGCTCCCTAGGAAAGATGCAAACAGGGGCTCCCTGTGCTCACCCCCTCCTGCATCTGAGACATTTGCTTGTCACCAGGGTTGGTCTTGAATGACCTTCGCTTCTTACCTAATTGTTGCCAAGCCACTAATTTGAACTGAGGCCGGTGAGAAAGATGCCCCTGTGTTAGTCTAACAGAGAATTTTAGAATTAAAACATATATAGCCCAGGGCGGTGTGGCTCAGTGGTTGAACGTAGACCTAGGAACCAGGAGGTCATGGTTCCATTCCAGTCAGGGCACATGCCCAGGTTGTGGGCTCCATCCCCAGGGGGGGGGGGGGGGGGGGGGGCGTGTAGGAGGTAGCTGATCAATGATTCTCTCTCATCATTTATTTTTCTCTCTCTCTCTTCCTCTCTGAAATCAATAATATATATATATATATATATGTATATATATATATGTATATACATATACATATATATATATATACATATATATATTAAAATCATATGTGTGTGTGTGTGTGTGTGTGTGTGTGTGTGTGTATTAACGAAACAAACAAAAAAGACAACAAGTAGTAAGAACGCTAAACACTTACAGGGGCTGTGAGTGACCCAAGCTACTAAGCACAATGGAAGCTACTGCTGATACCACCCCCTATGGTTCATCCAGGGATGCTACTTTAATTTGAAAAAAAATTTTTTTTCTGCTTAAAAATCTTAAAAAATGTATTTGATTGTTTAGTGCACCTGTAATCATTCCTAAGTTTATATGTTGGGACTTATTTTCTAATTTGTCTTCAATAACTCAGCCCAGCACTGGAGTATAGTACATTGGTACCTCAAGATATGAGTTTAATGTGTACCATAACCTTGAGGCGTGGGAAACTATGAGACGCTCGAGTCTCGGTAAACTGGTGGGTCGTGTGCAGCCGGCTGATCCGCGCGATGACTCCTATCTCAACTGTTGCTCGTATTTCAAAGCAAAAATCGCTCGCTCGATGGCTCGTATCTCAAAAATCTCTTATGTTAGGGCACTCCTATCTTGAGGTACCACTATATATCTACTGTCATCTTTCTAAAATAATAAAGGGTGAAAATTTGCTTTTCCATTAACTGTGACATAGTCAATAGGAGAAGAAAGGACAGAGTAAAATACACACAAACATAGGATTGAGGGGGCAGGTCTTTATGTTCAGGTCAGGTCTTTACTAGATTGGAGGATGGGGAGGGCAGCCTCTTTACTGAGTCCACTGAAGCCAGTGCCAGGGCCTCTGGAAACGCCCTCACAGACACACAGACACACAGACACACAGACACCTGCTCTCAGCACCCCTTCTCCAGCTCCTCACCCCCACCGTCCTGGAGAGGAACGGCGTCTTTTGCTGTTTGGATTTCCTAAGAGGAGACGTGCATTGCAGGGAGAAAATATTCACAATTATGGAAATGCAATACGGTGGTACCTTGAGATATGAGTTTAATTCGTTCCGTCACCTTGAGGCGTGGGAAACTAGGAGACGCTCGCGTCACGGTAAACGGGTGGGTCGTGTGCAGCCGGCCGATCCGCGCGATGACTCCTATCTCAACTGTTGCTCGTATTTCAAAGCAAAAGTCGCTCGCTCGACGGCTCATATCTCAAAAATCTCGTATGTTAGGGCACTCGTATCTCAAGGTACCGCTGTAAATCATTTTGAACTAGGAGAATGCTTACCGTGCTACATATATGTCTGATTTTTCACAAAAAATCCGTAGAAACAGAAACATGCAGGATGTGGCCAGCGGCACAAGCCGAAGGGGGTGCTGCTTCCATCCTGACGTCACCCACTGAGGGCAGAGGTCTCCGCTCCTCCTCCATGGGAGAGTCACATCCAACCACAGAGACTCTGTGGGTCAGACAGTGGCCGGGGAGTGGCTCTGGTTGTACATCTGGCCCGTCCACTGCAGGCTCATCCCCTGGAGGCAGCAGATGGCCTGTGAGGCCCAGACACTGTGGACAGTAATTGAATCTCTGTGGCATCTGGGGAAGCAGAAATGTCACGGCAACACTCAATGGCCTTATTGCCGCTGCTGCCTGCACCGTTAGCTCTGTGGTTGAGCATCAACCTATGAACCCGGAGGTCACAGAACAATTCCCAGGCAGGGCACAGGCAGGCGGGGGTGGTGGGCTTCATCCCCAGGAGGGGGCAGGCAGGAGGCAGCTAATCAGTGTTTCTCTCTCTTTTTTTTATTTTTTATATATTTTATTGATTTTTTACAGAGAGGAAGAGAGAGAGATAGAAAATCAGAAACATCCATGACAGAGAGACATTGATCAGCCGCCTCCTGCACGCCCCACAGTGGAGATGTGCCCGCAAACAACGTACATGCCCTTGACCAGAATCGAACCTGGGACCTTTCAGTCTGCAGGCCAACGCTCTATCCACTGAGCCAAACCGGTCTCAGCCAGTGTTTCTCTCTTAATCACTGATGTTTCTCTCTCTCCCTTCCTCTCTGAAATCAATGAAAATATATTTGACCAGAAAGATAAACTCCGAGTTCTCTTCGGATGTTCAAGCAGTAGCTTCGTCCGCATTAGCTCCTCAGCCAGGCTGTGTTTTCCTTGCCCCGTTCAATGTCTCAGAATCAGACACTCTTTCTTGCGGACCATGCTCTGCCCAGGCAGGCCGGGACCTAACGGAAACCCGGGACAATGTTTATGGTCCTACCCAGCAGTGCAATGTGGACATCGCCGCCGAGATTCTATCAGAACTAGTTTATGATTTCATTACCAAAAAGCAAACAGAAAATTAGAAACTGCTCTCAACAGAAAACCAAGTAACCAAGGAAACCAACTCCAGTGAAATGGAGTACCGTATTTTCCGGCGTATATGACGACTTTTTAACCCAGGAAAATCTTCTCAAAAGTTCGGGGTCATCCTTTTTTTTTCTTCTTCTTTTTTTTTTTTTTTTGGTGTAGTGTGCCTTGTGTGAATATATCGCAACTTATTATGATATCTTCTTGGGCGGCTCTATCCCCAACTCTCTATTTTAACTGGAAAAGTTGGGGGTCGTCTTATACGCCAAGTTGTCTTATAGGCCGGAAAATACGGTAACTATCAATACAGCCCCATTTTGAAAGTCAAAAGCTGAACTTGACCCTCGGGTTTTACATTTTCTTCATGCAAAGGTTGTAGCTTTAAATAAAATGGCCCCTCCACACTGCTGGTCTGTAGCAAGTGTAAGAAGTTCCATTTCAGGTTCTGGTTGAGGATGGAGGGAAGGGAAAGTCGGATGTGTGTGCGTGTACATGTTTTCTGACATGTTAGAGGTTTTGTGATTAATTATGTTACCTCATGTTGAAATGGCAGAACCTACAGATTGCATCTTGCCTATTTAACTTCCCGAGACCTATCACCTATGATAATCATAATAGTTTGTCTTGATTTAAGCCAGCGGTTTATGAAAGTAATTAAGCAACAATAATTTGGGGGAAATGTTTGCCTCTGGGGATGATCAGCTTGACACTCATTTTGGAAGTATGCTAAGCCAAAAAACAAACCAAAAAAACAGACAACCAAGATAATTCTTTAATACAGTGGTTCCCAACCTGTGGGTTGCGACCCCTTTAGGGGTCGAAAGACCCTTTCACAGGGGTCGCCTAAGACCATCGGAAAATGCAGATATTTACATCAAGATGCATAACAGTAGCAACATTTCATGGTTGGGGGTCACCACCACATGAGCAATTGTATGCAAGGGTTGCAGCCTTAGGAAGGTTGAGAACTGCTGCTCTAATATCAAAAAAAGGCTTAGTAGAAGAGGAAATTGAAATATTAGTCTCTCAAATTGCCCTTAACTGCAGAAAATAAAATTTTAAATCCCCTTTCAATGCTTTACAGTGATTTTTAAAATCTCATAATTTAAGATGCTGCATGAACTTGTAAGGGATTCCCTTCTGATCTCCTTAACACGGGTCTGTTTTTCTATTTAATACGTCACAAAAATAATGCAACGTGATGATCCTACTAGAACCACCTGGAAGGAAAAGCACAAACTAGAGCCTAGTTCACTGCCAAGTTCTCTGCTTGTCACTGGACATTTAAACATGAAAAACGCATGCCTTGCACAAAGGAGACCCCCCTTAAGTGAGGTGGTGTGAGAGGAAAATGGTCATAAAACTACGTGGTAAGTGTTTCTGTCGTCGTCAGTGAGTTCAAAGTGGCATTGGAATCAGAGGTCTGAGGAATGAAGAATTCCCCGATTCTCCGAGAGGAAGAGCATCCGATCCTCCATGAATCACCTTAACGCTGCTCTCCGAGCCTGCCCGTGACACCAAAGGGGAGTGGCAGACCTGACAGAAGCCACTTTAGAATAAATATCCAGCCAAGACCGGTTTGGCTCAGTGGATAGAGCGTCGGCCTGTGGACTGGAAGGTCCCAGGTTCGATTCCGGTCGGGGGCATGCACCTTGCTTGCAGGCACATCTCCAGTGTGGGGCGTGCAGGAGGCGGCTGATCAATGTCTCTCTCTCATCCATGTTTCTGACTTTCTATCCCTCTCCCTTCCTCTCTGTAAAAAATCAATAAAATGTATATTAAAAAAAAGAATAAATACCCAACCTTCCATTCTTATTTTACTTAGAACAGAACGCTGTCAGCAGCTACATGCAAATCAGTATGTTTAAGACGAGTTCATGATTGGAAGTCACGCAGGATGGATTGGTTTTTTCCCAAAACATGGCCTGTGTTAGTGCATGCACTTCCGAGTACAAAGCTAATTCTGGAGTCTGACCCACAAAGTGGACTGGAGGAACTGGAGGGAGAGAGGACTGCAGAGCTTCCCAGCCATCGCACAGCTCCTCAGGGGGTTTCCGGGGCTGTCCACAGAGAACCCCGTGTCTGTCCTCAGGGAGGCCCGCCGTTCTGCCAGGATCTTTCCTAGGGATAAACCTGGTACTCAGACAAAGCGGCCATGGCTGAGACTGGTTTGGGTCAGAGGATAGAGCGTCGGCCTGCGTACTGAAAGGTCCCGGGTTCGATTCTGGTCGGGGGCATGTACCTTGCTTGTGGGCACATCTCCACTGTGGGCGTGCAGGAGGCGGCTTATTGATGTCTCTCTCTCTCATCGATGTTTCTGACTTTCTAACTCTCTCCCTTCCTCTCTGTAAAAAAAAATCAATTAAAAAATATATAAAAGCTGCCATGTCTGTCCTTTAGGGGCTCAGACTGGGCATGTGTAAACATGGTGAACATGGGACACGTGTGGGTGCTCTCGGATGATAGAACTTTCCCTCATCAGATGATTCATTTTCCAGATTCCAGCAGAACCAGCCCATTCAGGAAAGTCCCTGGGGATTAAGGGGGAGTGGCCCAGGCCTGCAGGGGAGAGCAGTTGGGAGGGACCAGGCCTGCAGGGGAGGGTGGTTAGGGGTGACCAGTCCTGCTAATCTCGTTCTACCTCGTTATGAGGAATCTCCATTCGTGGATCTTGAGAGCAGATGTCTGTTCTCCCACCCTCAGTGGGCAAGCACCCATAGACAGCAAGCACCTTTGTCAGGGTGCACCCACTGGCAGGGACCACCCCAACCTCCGAGGGCAGGTGGACCCCAGGAGACTTTGCTTCATTTTGTAACCAGACTATCCATCGTGCCTGCTGCCTGGCACTGCCTAAGCCAGTTCAGCAGAGTCAGGGTTGAACCATCTATAAGCGGTTTTTCTAATACTGTGGGCAGCATGGGGGAGCAGCAGGTCACCCACAAACATCTGCTCTGCCGCTCCCCATCAGCCAGCTGCTAGCGTTGGGTACAAGCACATACAGTGGTACCTCGAGATACAAGTTTAATTCGTTCCGTAACCTTGAGGCATGGGAAACTATGAGACGCTCGAGTTGCAGTAAACTGGTGGGTCGTGTGCAGCCGGCCGATCTGTGCGATGACTCCTATCTCAACTGTTGCTCGTATTTCAAAGCAAAAATCGCTCGCTGGACGGCTCGTATCTCAAAAATCTCGTATGTTAGGGCACTCGTATCTCGAGGTGCCGCTGTATATTATTTGGGGAAATAGGCAAAAGGGGGCGCCAACCGGGCAGTTTGCAGGTGAGGCAGGCGCAGATCTGCAGAGGCCCGAGGGCAGGCAAAGGCTGGGGGTCTTCGAAGGCTTGGTGATATCCAAAGGGCCAGGGGTCTTCAAAGGGCCAGCGATTCTGGCTTCTGCAACAAGGGGTTCATCTTTCCAGGATAATCTGCATTTCCGGGTGAGCTCCCAAGTCCCGCCTGTAACTCCCAGCCAGGTCAGAACGTGCCTTCTGTAATCAGAACAAAACCATCCCAGTTAAGGGAGCGTGATTAATGTTTCTCACAGTTGCCGCTGGTCCCCAGTATTCTGTGTCTGCCCCCTCAGTCTTGCTTCTTTGTTCAGTGAGAGATCTATGCCTTGAGGGTGTGAGGTTGCCAGAGTTATGACAGCCTGTAAGTGTGTCCAGTCTGCAAGGACCAGCTTCCTTTTCCTTTCTCGGCTTTCTTTGCCTTTTGTTTTCTACCATTTTATTAGCTTTCATGTGAAAGTTCTGCCCCTTTTTTATAGATTCCATAAACCCACACTAGACTTCCTTTTCTTTGCCAAGACATAACAGCAAACCACGGTGCATTGGGTATACCTTTAAGATTTGGCTTAGTTCCTCTCTCTCTCTCTCCCTCTCTATTTGGCTTGGGCTGTATGTATATTCTTGGGCTGATCTGTTGACTCCAAAGCCACTGAGGTGTTCAGGATGGTGTTATGAGTGTACTAATGGCAAGACGGTATAAATTATGTTATAAAAAGCTAATCTCCTAAAGCTAAGGTTTTACTATCCTATCTAATAAAAGGGTAATATGCAAATTGATCATCACTCCAACACACAAGATGACTGCCCCCATGGGGATAAAGATCCTGCCTCCATGTGGACACAAGATGGCCACCACAAGATGGCCAGCAGAGGAGGACAGTTGGAAGGGACCAGGCCTGCAAGGGAGGGCAGTTGGGGGTGATCAAGGCTGCAGGAGAGGGCAGTTGGGAGGGACCAGGCCAGCAGAGGAGGGAAGATGGGAGCAACCAGGTCTGCAGGGAATGGCAGTTGGGGGGCATCCAGCCCTGCAGGGGAGGGCAGTTGGGAGGGACTGTAGGGGAAGATAGTTAGGGGTGAGCATTCCTATAGGGGAGGGCAATTAAGGGCAAACAGGCTGGCAGGGGAGCAGTTAGGCATCAATCAGGATGTCAGGGGAGTGGTTAGGGGGTGATCAGACTGGCAGGTAAAAGCAGTTAGGAGCAATCAGGAAGGCAGGCAGGTGAGCAGTTGTGAGCCAGCAGTCCTGGATTGTGAGAGGGATGTCCGACTGTCCTTTTAGGCCCCATCCTACTAGGATCGGGCCTAAATGGGCAGTCAGACATGCCTCCAGGGGTCTCAGATTGGAGAGGGTGCAGGCTGAGCTGAGGGACACACACCCTTGCACGAATTTCATGCACTGGGCTTCTAGTATTTACATAACAGCTGTGGTGTTTCTTATTGTAAAAGATAGTAAATAAGGAAAAGACAAATTCATAAAATTTAGATACATTCATGGATAAATGATTTATTATATTGCCATCATTAATGACGACTATTTGTTTTCATACTAATATTCACTTTCATTGAGGATAAATTTGTCCCAAGTATAAAATAGGTTTTACATAGGATTTAGTCTTACATTCTTCAAATCTGCCCTAGTCATAGCCAAAGTTGTACCCTCCAGAAGTTTTAAGTCATCTGTACCCATCTAAATTCAAGATTACAAGCACATGACAGTAACTTTTGCTTTTTTTGTCTTTGTCCATAATTTAACATTAATACATACATATATTGCTTTTAGTAAGAAGGACAAGTACCTATTTTTTAAGGCAAATTTAATAACTTTTATCTATGAATAAACTGTGGATGGCATGATCCTTTAATAACAGCAGTTTTATTTGTTAGTGGCAATTTGTTAAAAATTTGTTTTAGCCAATACCGGTTTGGTCTGAGGACTGGAAGGTCCCAGATTCAATTCCCATCAAGGGCATTTACCTTGGTTGTGGGTACATCCCCAGTAGGGGGCGTGCAAGAGGCAGCTGATTGATGTCTCTCTCTCATCGATATTTCTAACCCTGTATCTCTCCCTTCCTCTCTGTAACGAATCAATAAAATCTATTTTTAAAAAAATTGTCTTAATATACAAGCTCGGATTTCTAGAAAGAAAGGGTTAATTACAAACCGGACTTCCTGGGAAAGAATTGTCGGCTCTGAAATGGTTTTCCAATCGATATCTCTAGCACTTAGATGGCAGATGCGCTCAGAGGTGAGAAGGCTCCCGGCTGGTCAGCGGAGGCCTGCCAGCAGCCCAGAGGCAGCCCTGGCCCAGCCCTGCAGGTCAGTGCAGCTCTGCTCCGAACTCCGTCTCTTCACTCACTGCCTTTGCAACCCTCTCCATGGCCGCCCTCCTGACAGTGTTTTCTTCCTGCTTCCACCACAGAGGTGGTGTCTCCTGGTGTTTGCTTTGTGTGTGACCATTGTTGTTTCATCTTCAAAGGACATCCTTGAATAGAGGCAGTTATATTTCACAGGCTTTTCTCTTCTCATGAAAAGAAGGAAATTTTATTCAAAAGGTTGCAGAAGTGAATTTCATGGTGTTTTTTGTGTGTTTGTTTTAAGGTAGGAAAACAATTTTAAGAGGAGCAGCAAATATTCTAAAATGCCAGAGAGATATGCCTTCATTATTGTAACATCCATCATATGAAATTACACATGATATGTTTTCGGGGAGGGTGATTGTTATTTCTCTGTGTGATACCTTTGAGTCAAGAACATAGTTTATGGGATGAGTAGATAAAGTGTAGTTCATAAGCAAAATATCCTATCTAATAAAATAGCAATATGCAAATTGACCAGACCTCCACCACACACACCAGCTAACCAGGAGCAAGTATGCAAATGAACCCAACCAAGTTGGCTGCAGCCAAGGAGCAAGCAGGAAGCTTGGGTTTCCCCGGCAATGCAGGAACCCAAGCTTTCTGCACACTCTGGCAGGCCCAGGCCTCCACTCAAGGCTACAGAGTTTGAATTATAGAAGACAAATAAATCCCAACAAAAATGGCTGAAAGCCACAGAGCAAGCAGGTGGCTTGGCTCTGCTCCAGGCTCCAAATTCCAATTGCAGAAAATAAATAAATCCCAGATCCCAGGGCCTCCACTCTTTTTTTAAAAAATATATGTTTATTAATTCAGAGAGGAAAAGATAGAAACATCAATGATGAGAGAGTATCACTGATTGGATGTCTCCTGAAGACTCCACTCTGGAGATCTTGGAATCAAGCCTGCAACCCAGGCATGTGCCCTAACCATGAAGTGAACCGTGACCTCCTGGGTCATAGATCAATGCTCAATCTCTGAACCATGATGGTCTATCTTTCAATATTGAGTGCCACAGAGGGAATGGAACCACGGGGGTTTCATTTCTCTGTGTAACCCCTCTGGCTGAAGTGCTCTCATGGATCTTTCCCTTCCCTTCGCCCTCACCACACAATGCCTGCTCTTCTGTTTGAGACTCACCTGCGTGGCCTGCCCACTGTTTGGAGCAAAGGAAGATTCCAGTTGGAAGGAGACATTGGTAGCATTTCCTGACTCTGGTTGGCTTATGGCTTAGCCGTCTTTCAGTCTTGATTTCCTGTGGAAGGCAAACAGGTGCTTGTTGATGCGTTTGAAGCACACCAGGCGGATAACAACAGGCTTGTTCGGTGAGTGTTTTTCAGAGACTTAACCTGGGCTCATTAACGGCAGGAAGAGACTTCTGTGCCCACTGTCCGCTCTCTGGAGGAGTGTGTGATATAATGCACTGACTTGGATGTTTTGGGGACTGCCTGTTGGATGCCAGCTTCTCAGGTTCCGCCTTGTTCTGTGCATATGCCCCCGCTCACTCCCAGAACACAGGGGAGGAGAGCTTTAGGTGGAAATTGAGGCGATCCACTGGAGAAGGAACCTGGGTGGAGAATGGATTTCGACCCAGGCGACCAGACTCAGTGTAGTGTTGATGACTTACTGCATTGGGATTGGAGCATATGGGAACTAGGAGAGAGATTTAAATAATTTTTTTCACAAGATAATACATTCATTTCACTGCACTATTTTCCAATATTTTGTTTCATTCTCTACCATTTCTTTTAGTTGTGAAATCTTTCTTCCAATCCCGGATATATTTTATCTTCCTATATTTATATATTCCCTTTTACCTTGAAGAATTTCGTGTGTAAGATCCACTAAAGAAAAATGCTGGAACAGACTCCTGGAGACCAGGGGAAGATGCTCCTGATTGGTTGATTGAACTGAATTCAATCCAGTTGGGTGCAAAGTAAAACTCCTAAGTAATAAGCATGGATATGGGACTACAGAGACCCATTCAGGCCCTGGCAGGTGGCTTACCTGCTTCGTGTTCTCTCAGTACACCAAGCTGTGGGTTTGATCTGCCAGGGTGCTTACAAGAATCAACCAGTGAATGCATTTATAAATGCAACAACACATTGATGTTTCTCTCTCTCTCTCACATCAACCCAGGTTTTATTTTATTTTTTTAAATACGAGGCCCATTTGGAGCTGGAAATCTTTAGTGTGAGACTTCCTGCACTTTCGCCGAAGAGTAGGCTCCAGTCCTGTTCTGGGTCCCTCCTTGCCATCTCAGGACTTGTTTGCCCTCTGCGCGAGTTTCCTTCATTTGTTAATCTTGGGTTTCTCTCTCTGGAAATAATTAAAAGGATATTTCAGGCTATCACACCGGGGTGTCATGAAAACGAATGTGATATCCAGGGTCATAAGTCACTGTAAGCTACGACAGAACATTTGTGCCTGGGAGATGCATCCAGGATTTCTATTTCCATTCTCCTGCAGAGCCCCGCCCTCGGGCCCACTCGCTCCCATTTCCCAAGAACACGGCGAAGAGCTAAGAAAAGACACCCCAGAAAGTAGCACCATGGCCCCAAGGAGAACACGAATAATGACATGAATCTCACTTTCAATTCTGATGAACATTCTTCTTTGCCCAAAGCACGGTTCCTTTTTTTAATACGCAGTGACCATAGGACCCACTGCCTGTTAAATAATTTACTGGGTAAAAATCATAATTATGTGCCTCCATAGAGCTGAATTTCTATATCGGCATATATGTGCATATTAGATGATACCCATTAATATTTTGTCAATTAAATGTTAATGCTATCAATACGACCAGGCAATCTTTCTTTAGTGGACCTTACGCAAGGAATCCTTCAAGTTAGAAAGGAGTATACACATATATGAAGATAAAATATATCCAGCTTTAGAAGAAAGATGTCGCAACTAAACGGAATAGTAGAGAACAAAACAAAATATCGGAGAACAGTGTGGCAAAACAAACTTTTTATCTTGCGAAAACATTCCTTAAATCTCTCTCCTGGTTCCCATACGAATCAAGTAAACAACTGAACCTTTCTTACCTTCAACTTCTTTATTTGTTAAAATGGACGGAATAATAGCCTGGGAGAGTTAGGCAGGAGGAGTGAGAAGAAAATAGAAAAAAAAACACTTGTATTAATTAAACGTAAGCTACTGCCTAATGCAAGTGAATCTCTTCAGTTACATTCAATGTTAACATATGTTCACTGTTTGATCGCTGATGATCAGTGGTAATTTCTGATAGTAAAATATTCAAATATTCATATTATAATGACGGTTTATTGCATAGCTTTTCCCCATTAGGTGCCTTCAAATCCATGTAATTCCATTGATACCATCCCAAATATTGGGCTGTTCCTCATGTCATTAAAACTTTATGTTATTTTGCTAACAAGTCATATTCTCAGGTTTAGCTATATTTTCCTAAAATGTGGTGTACTGGGCTGAGGAGTGCCTGCTTCAAATGATGAGGGGTTGATTTTCCTTACAGACAGAAGGGAATTGGGATGGAGAGAGACACAGAGTGAATACCTTGTGCTGACAGAGGCAGATCCTGGGTGATAGATCTACCCTCCCATGAATACCAAGGATGGCTGGCAACCGCCAGGAGCCAGGGAAGAGGATTGACACAGACTCTCCCTCAGAGTCCGCAGCTAGAGCCAACTCCGCCAGCACCTTGATGTGGGAATTCTCACTCTGACGGCATCCATTTCTGTTGTTTGGAACCTGCTGGTGGGAGGTCCTTTGTGATGGCAGCCTTTGGAAATCGATAAAGATGTTGGTACAGGGCGGTAGGCGCTACCATACCACAGACACCTGGGGAAGTGACTTTGGAATTGGGTGGCAGGTGGGGGCTGGGAGGGTTTCGATGCTTGTGGTCAAGAAGCCGGGGCTGCCATCGAGACTGGTTTGGCTCAGTGGATAGATCGTCGGCCTGCAGACTGAAAGGTCCCAGGTTCGATTCCGGTCGGGGGCATGTACCTTGGTTGCGGGCACATCTTCACTGTGGGGCGTGCAGGAGGCGGCTGATCAATGTCTCTCTCTCATCGATGTTTCTGACTTTCTATCCGTCTCCCTTCTTCTCTGTAAAAAATCAATAAAATATATTAAAAAAAAAAAAAAGCCTGGGCTGCCTTGAAGAGACTGTGGGTAGAATAACAGATGTCACAGGCATTTCTGGTGAGTCTCAGAGAGAAGGGAGGAGAGCTTTAGAGCAAACTATTGTCTAGAAAAACATGTGTCCTTGAGAAATAAGGCTACAGAAATAAGAATGGTCAAGTACAGCTGCCGAGGTCCCTGGCAGAGGTGACGAACAGACTCCTGGAGACCAGAGGGAGATGCTCCTGATTGATTACAAAGCGCAGACACGTGGCTGAATCCAATCCAGTTGGGTGAAAAGTAAAACTCCTAAGTAATAAGCGTGGATATGGGACTGAGGAACTTTCCAGCCGTGCCCAGCAGGGAAAGGCAGACTTTTCTCTGCTGCTGACAGTAAAACGCGACAGGACAGAGAGAAGCTGAGGAAGGAACCGCTAAGAACAAAGAAACCAGCACCTGATGGCTTGGAAAGGCATCAGCCTCTAGATCGGTGGTTCTCAACCTTCCTAAGGCCGAGACCCTTTAAGACAGCTCCTTGTGGGGTGGTGACCCCCAACCGTAAAATTATTTCCGTTGCTACTTCATCACTGTCATTTTGCTACTGTTATGAACTGTAATGTAAATATCTGATAGGCAGGATGTATTTTCGTTGTTACAAATGGAACATAAGTAAAGCATAGGGATTAATCACAAAAACAAGATGCAATTATATATTGTGAAATATTTATTTCTAATTACACATAAATGAAATTTTGTCTTGAATCGTGGTGTAGCATGGGTAACAGTCTTCCTATGACAACAGTAAACGACATTGCTACACTTTGCTGCACCGAGGAGTGGTGTGTTGGTTCCTAAGACCATGGGAAATAGGTGTTTTCCAATAGTCTTAGGCGACCCCTGTGAAAGGGTCGTTCGACCCCCAAAGGGGTCGTGACCCACAGGTTGAGAACCGCTGCTCTAGATGGTCCTCCTTAGAAATGGGATGCCAACCAAGCGTGGTTTAGGAGACTGGGCGTGTGACTGGTGAATCCAGAGACCACATCAGCAGAAGTGAGGAGCGCACACGGGGTGACCCAGAAGAGCTTTGTGGGGGACCTGCGTGTCTTGATGGCCACGTAAGAACAATGAGAATTTTCTAACGGCAGAAACATCCCCGCCATGAACTGAAAAGGAGATGGTGGAGGGACACTGTGGAGCAAGGATGATGGCAACAGCAGAGACAAAGCGGGTGAGGGCCAGAAGACAGTGAGCTGTGCTGGAGGTGGCTGGGGCGCCTTCCGAGACAGTCTGTGCCCTGCTGGCTTACAAACGTGCTTTAGAGCGGGGAGCCCTCTATTTCCCCCACTTTGGGATTGGAGCATATATTCTGTATCTGCTCCATTGATGCATTTTGGAAGCAGATGGATTGTTTTCCGGTTTTACAGATCCATGGACAAAAAGGAATTCTTCCAGGGTGGACAGCATGCAGAGTCTCGCCTGTCCCTGGTTTCCATGAGATTTGGCATATTCTTCATTTGATGGTATTTAGATGCGATTTTTTTGGATTTTGAGTTATTGCTAGATTTGTGGGGATATTGAGATTGGAGGAATGCATTCTGCAAATGGAAAGTATCTAAATTGGGGTGAGGGGCAAGTAGGTGACTTGTACCTGGTTGAATAATGCTCTCCGGATGTAGCTTCATTCAGAACCTCGGTATCAAATGTTATTGAGAAACTAGAGGCCTGGTGCATGGATGGTGCACTGGTTAAGCCCCTCAGCCTGGCCTGCGCCCTCTCACAATCTGGGGCCCCTCATGGGATGAGCCTGAGCCAGGGCAAGGCACCAAGCCGCACCTGCTCATCCTGGATCCAAGGCGCTCGCCAGCCCAGCATCGGGTGCTGGTTGGTCCCGTGAGTGGTGCTCCTGCTATGGGAGCTCCTGCACTGAGCACCTGCCCCCTGGTGGTCAGTATGTATCATAGCAATTGGTCAGATGGTCGAGCGGTCAACTGGCCACTTAGGGTTTTATATAAATAGTTTTGCAGATGTCATGGAGCCAAGCTGACATGGGTTGAGTCTAAACCAACAGGACCAATATGTCCTTCTAAGAAGCAGGACATTTAAATGTGGGAACAGACAGGAGGAAGATAGGAGTGATGGATCTGCAAACCGAAGAACACCATGAATGGCTGGAAATTACCAGAAACAAGGAGAGACACAAAAAATCAGGAGGAAGTCAAGGAGAGCCTCCAGATAAAATCCAACCTGGGCCCACTTTGATTTAAAAATTGTAAAAAATACCATTTCGTTGTTTCAGATGCTCCAGCGGGTAGTGCTCTGTTACAGCAGCCTTAGGAAATTTATATACTTGATCCTGTTAAGGGAAATCGGTAAGCATTTCCACCTCAGTTACTGTCTTCATGTATAAATTTGCATAGCAATTAAAACACATTACCATATAGCCAAAATTATGTTTTGATATTTTTTTATTTAACCTTATAACATAGCATACCTGATGTGAATGGAGACTAAACAGAAAAAGGATGCAGATACACATTACTCATATATATTATGTGCCATATGCAGAAAAAATTATCATTTTATATGAATTTATTTGTCCTAATAAAATAAAGATAAAGGTATAGTTAATCATTCATCTAAGTTTTTTTTCCAATGGTTTTGATCAGGTATAACACAATTGTATTCAATGAATCTACATTCAACAGGAAATGTCTAACATCCTCATAAAAAACTTTTTAACATTTTTCCTTTTGTTTTGTAGTTTGGGTGAATAAGATTAAACAAGCAAACTATAAGGGAAAATTGCCTCCCCCAAATTAGATTTAAGGCTGCATTTTGAATATAGTTACCTATATATGGATATAAACTCCAATTTCAAGCTAGACTTTTTTAAAGGAATAAAACTAAGAAAATATGGTTCCATACTCTCTGTTAGATAAGCGAAGTCATTTTTGACGTTTTGTTATTTTTGATATATTGACTAGAGATCTCCACAGAATTGTTCGAATTTGATTTAGTTTTGCTGTTGCTGACAGAGATAAGATAGCAAACACAATACTCGGAGTTTTAAAACTGCTGTTCAGTGAGTGTCATTAATATTCTGTAATTCATACTTCTTAAAGATATGAACCAGCCGAAACCGGTTTGGCTCAGTGGATGGAGCATTGGCCTGTGGACTGAAAGGTCCCAGGTTCGATTCAGGTCAAGGGCATGTATGTTGGTTGTGGACACATCTCCAGTAGGGGGCGTGCAGGAGTCAGCTGATTGATATATCTCTCTAATCAGTGTTTCTAGCTCTCTATCCCTCTCCCTTCCTCTCTGTAAAAAAATCAATAAAATATGTTTAAAAAAAAAGACATGGAAGTCCGAGAGCTTAAAAATAAAGAAAAAAGATATGAAACAGATACATACTAGTATTTGGGGCTTTGCAATACTTAAAAAATATTCTCCTGTCTCTCTTATTGAAGAATGTGAAAACACCAAATTCTATTGACATACCAGTAAAATGAGCAGTTATTTGATCACTTTGTTGATGTTATGGGGGGTTAGAAGTGCCCCATAATTTATGAGACTTAAAATTGAGACAGATCTGTTTGGTTATTTATAATTATACCAAATCGAATAATAACTTGTCAAAAGATAAAACACAGAAATTCTCCCCAAATATTATTAATAAAAAATAAAATTCATTCAATGTCGGTTGAGCCCACCACGTGAGCATGTGCCCTGACCTGGAATCGAATCATGATCTTCTGGTTTATAGGTCAACGCTCAACCACTGAGCCACGCAGGCTGGGCCAGTGTTTTCTTTTCTAACAGCAGATGGAGGTAAATTTGCATACCCTAGAATTCACCCATCTCAGGTGTACAGCCCATTGATTGTTAGTTAACTTTATCCAGAAGTTTCTGGGACACCTCCCCCAACCTTTGACCCTCTGCCAAAGACCGTCATGCTCACTTACAGTGAATTTCCCTTCTCATCCCCAGCCTGAAGCAAACACGCTTCAGCTCTCTGTCTCTGTAAATTTGCTTTTGGTGAACACTTCATATCCATGAATTCATGTTACATGTGGTCTGAGCGCAGATAGCACTTTCTGCAGGGTAATAGTGGTAGAAATTGAGAAAAGTGGTCTAGTTTGGGATGATCTTTGCAGGTAGAGCTGACAGGACATTTTGTTGAGTTCCGTATGGAGTCTGAATGCTATAAAATAATTTTTAAAAAATGATTCTTGACTTTAGTTGACTTTAAGTGGGACAGGGAGGGGCGTATGAGGGAGGCATACCATTTACTAGCATCCCATCCGTCAGCATCGGACAGATGCTGTCATGCTGGATCTAGTTAACCCTCACTACACCCCATCAAGCTGACTATATGTATAATGTATTTTGAAGTAAACCCCTGGATACACGTGTTTGTGTTCATTTTGAAATGGAAGGAACTGTAGAACTTGATTTAAATATATCCTTTGTAAGAGATGTTGTTTCAGGAAACATTCCTGGAAAAATAAAAGAACAAGAAAGATTTTGAAGGTCTTTAAGAAATGGGTCATTAGACTTTTAATAAAACTGCGAGAGTGATAAAATTGTATAGAAATAAACACAAACACACACACATATGCGCAGGAATGCATTTAGAACTGGGAAAACCTGAACATGAAGGGCAGATTTCAATACCGTCGATAAGATCCTGATTGAATAGTGTGGTATATTTTTACAAAATGTCACCCGTGAGGAAGACTGGGAGAAATGCACAAGGAATTTATCTGCATCTGGTGTTTTTGTTTGTTTTGTTAGAGTTTGCATTTAGCATTCCTTTTGTATTAGTTTCAGGTGCACAGCAGAGTAGGTAGACATTCATACATGTTACAGAATGTTCCCTCCGATCATTTAGGCATGACAGATAGTCATCATGGTATTGTTAACTACCAGTATATTCCCAGTGGGTGCATTTTACAGGTCAACTTCTGAGGATTAAGGAATTCAAGTAACGTTTCTATTGTGTCAGAACCGGAAGTTGTGGTTCTCAGTTCCTTTAGTCTATAATTATTTCAGGTGGGCATCTCAAATATTTTGAAAATGCCTTTCAATGTGTCTGGAGAACATGTGCTATGCTCTGTGCTTCCTTCCTATGTTCTTCAGTATTTAATAGACTCCTGGGCACATGTTTGTTTTTAATTAAACTCTTAATTAATTTAATTGAATTTACCATATGGTCTTTGCTACTTCATCATTAATTTATTTCTGCTATTGATTTGGAGTTGGTAAAAATATCCAGGATCTCCATTGATAAAAACGTTCAGGCATGATTTATATGGCTTCATCAAGATATTGTTTTAGCAAAAACATTTCTATGTAATCAACGCCGGAATTTCTATAATTATTTTTCTCCCAGTGATATGCGTCTGAATTGTAAAGAAAGGTAAAATCACTGATTGATGCTTTAATTACACTATTTATCAAATGATGACAAAATTGAAAGTTTGAACCAAGCAATATATAGTGACAGAACCCACATTTTCTTCTCAGGGGACTCAGTGGTTAATAAGTAGAAGAAAATAACGTAGAATAATTGCCTTCTCCACATCTCTCCCAGATAGAATTTCCTCTGTGCGCTCTCAGGCCTCAGCTTCTTGTGTATTTGTTCTTACAGTGACACCTAGAAATGTCTCCTGCTGTAATATTTCTTCCCTCTACCTTTTGTCTGAAATGTCATTTGGTGTGGACAGTTTTTCTTTGATGTGGCACAAATTGTCCAACGCGCCGATCAGCATGAAGAGGAATGATTGGCCAAGAAGCTTTTAGAAGCAATTGATCATCAGAGGACAAGTAAGAAAGTGATACTTTTTAAAACAGGGAGAATAGAGTGAAACACACACACACGTACGTGTGTGTGTGCATATATATTTTTTTTCAGAAGATAAACTTTACAAAGTCCTTAATTATTAATTTTTCACTTTTGGAATTTTGATAATTGACATAAGCATTGGTTGAAATTCTTGAAGCCAATGTGTAATAACATATTGATATTACATATGTATTACTTTTAATACATATTAATATTACTTCTTAATATTAAAACTGCATGAAAACCTGCTCAAAGTCACTAATCATCTGAGAGATGCAAATCAAAACAACAATGCAGTACCATCTCACACCTGTCAGAATGGCTATCATCTACAAATCGACAAAGGACAAGTGCTGGTGAGAATGGGAGAAAAAGGAACCCTCGTGCACTCCTGGTGGGAACGCAGACTGGTGCAGCCGCTGTGGAAAACAGTGTGGAGTTTCCTCCAAAAACTAAAAATGGAGCTCCCATTTGGCCCAGTGATCCCACTCTGAGGAATGTATCCTAAGAAATTAGAAACACCAATCAGAAAGGATTTATGCCCCCTATGTTCATAGCAGCACAATGCACCATAGCTCAGAACTGGAAACAGCCTAGGTGCCTGTCAGCAAATTAGTGGATTAAAAATGATGGTACATCTACAAAATGCAATACTGTGCTACTGTAAAAAATACGGAATTCCAGAGAGCATTATGCTAAGTGAAATAAGCCAGTCAGAGAAAAATAAACATCACGTGATCTCACTCATATGTGGAATATAATGAACAACTTAAACTGATGAACAAAAATGGATCCAAAACAGATCCAGAGACAGAGAAGCATCGATCAGACCATCAAACCTCAGAGGGAAGGTAGGGGAGAGTGGAGGTAAGGGGGAGAGATCAACCAAAGGACTTGTATGAATGCACATAAGCCTCACCAGTGGACACAGACACAGGAGGGGTGAGGGCATGAGGGATGAGGGGCAATGGGGGTATAAGGACCCATATGTAATACCTTAATCAATAAAGATAAATGCATAGGGATACTTAATTTAAATTTTAAAGCGCTGTAACCAAGTTATGTGAAATCAACAGGACTTAAGTAGAAGTGAGCATTGTTACTTGTGTGTTTTCACATGGTAATTAACTACACGTTCAAGTGTGATATGGAATAAATACTTTGAATTTCCAAAGGTCACTGAAAGCCATGGAATGAAATTACAGACTGTGATTCAGAGCGTTTAGTGATGTCAATGGTCTTTATTCCTCTCTATCTCAATCGGTCTGAAGTGGTAGTTGTAGGTACAGAGGCATGGAAATATAAGGAGTATATGAACTCTTGAACACCAGCATAAAACAGAGTATAAATGTAGAGCAAAGAGGGAGGCAAAATTTGGTAGAAGGCACACCTTTAGAACATATTGGGTAGAACACATGGAAAATTATACAGCATTATTGCTATTAATACAGTGATCCTTAAAATATATTTATGAAACAATCTATATAAATATACTGATACCAGGTGCCTGGTACACGAAATTTGTGCACTGGGGAAGGGGGTCCCTTAGCCCAACCTGCCCCCTCTCACATACTGGGAGCCCTCAGGGGATGTCCTACTGATGGCTTAGGACCGCTCCCCTTTGTGGGAGGCAACCGGGCTGAACAGGGAAAGGCACCAGCCCCATCACCCGCTGCTGCTGCCACTGCCAGTCACTGCAGCCATCGAGGTGTTTTCATCAACACGGACTCCAGCCCCTTCACCGTGAAAAAATGGCAACTTTCTTCAGGCATTTTCAAGATGTGTCTTTCCTAGGATATGACATTTTTTAATTTTTATTTTTATCCTCACCTGAGGATATGTTTCCATTGATTTATTCATTTTCCCTCCAATCCCAGGCTCGGCCTCTTCCCAAGCCTAAAGCCTCCGCCCGATGGCCGGCTGGGAGTGACCTGGGCACCAAGGAGGTTCCCTGGACCCAAGTATGTATGCAAATTAACCTCCATCTTTGTTTGTTTTAATTTGCATACTCAATCTGATTGGCTGTGAGTGTAGCAGAGGTATGGTCAATTTCCATGTTTCTCTGTTATTAAGTAAGATAGCCTAGGCATTTGGCTGAGTGGATAGAGAGCTGGTCCTTGGACTGAAGGGTCCAGGGTTTGATTCTGGTCAAGGGCACACACCTTGCTTACAGGTTTCCCATCCTCTTGGGGTGCATGCAGGAAGGAACTAATTGATGTGTTTCTCTCACACTGGTGTTTCTCTCTGTCTCTCCCTCTCTCATCCACTCTCTCTAAAAAAAAAAAAAAAAAAAAAATCAATGGAAAAATATCCTTGGGTGAGAATTAACAGACTGATATAATTTCAAAATGAGACATAGTTAATTGCCAAAATTTGAACAAAGATAATATATGAATTTGAATGAAAGGCTTACATGGAAATTTTTAAAATTACAAAACCATTAAACATTGCCATTGGACATTGGTTATATTATGGCATTAATCATCGGCTATTGCTTAATTTGAAATAATTGTAGATTATCATATTTCATCACTCAGATTTGATTATAAATATGTAAGATAAATTATTGAGAATATGCCTTTTAGCTCAGATGCCTGAATATATTCTATGAAGCTCTAAAAATTTCAACTTGTTCTTATTTTTGTTGGCATACAGTTAAACTGCGATCAATAATTTAAGACAGTATAGAAATGTTAAAATTCAATATGGGAGTGTTGGGGATTGTTATAATGTTGGTAACTTGCGTTAATATATAATTAACAAATATAGCATGCTCTAATATGCATATGCAGTAGGTGAAACACATGGTAGAGTGATATAAATATAATGCAACTGACAGAGATAAGAGATCTATAATATTTATGAGCAATAATTATATCAAAACACCAACAATATTGGTTTAAAAAACTATATCAGGTTTAGACAATTATAAACCAATATTAAGTTTTCTTTCTTGACATCCAGCATTCATTTTCCTCATTTCTATTTTTCTTGAGTAAATATAGCCCTGATATTGGAATATTGGCCTTGGTTTCTTTGTTTGGTTGGTTTTGTTTATTTGTGTGTGTGTGTGTGTGTGTGTGTGTTTACTTGCTTTATTGTTTTCCTTTTCTTCTATGGAGTATTTTACATTTTGCTTTCTATGTTAAAGAACAAGTAAGTAGATATGTAGGTGTTAATGTGAGAATAAGTGTATCTATGAATAATTGCTTTGCATGATTCACTGACTCTGTATTTGTGAATTTACTTTCTCATTGCAACTTATTGATAACCCCAGAATCAGTACTTACAGTGCATTCAGCATCCATCGAGGTACTCAGAGCAGCTAAATATTTGGGTCATTCTGTGTGCATGTTTCCAGCTAAAGTGAAAACCATGATGCTCTGCCTTCTCCTCCCCTCACTGTAAACCTGTCCTTTACATGATCTATTGAGTGCCCCATTTTTCACATTTCAGCTTTTTGTAAGTGATTTTGTTCTTTAAAAAATTGCATCCCGCCGAGACTGGTTTGGCTCAGTGGATAGAGCGTCGGCCTGTGGACTGAAAGGTCCCAGGTTCGAATCCGGTCAAGGGCATGTACCTTGCTTGCAGGCACATCTCCACTGTGGGGCGTGCAGGAGAGGGCTGATCGATGTCTCTCTCTCATCGATGTTTCTGACTTTCTGTCTTTCTCCCTTCCTCTCTGTAAAAAATCAATAAAATATATTTAAAAATAAATTAATTAATAAATAAAATAAAATAAAAAATTGCATCCCAATATGGTGCTCAAGTGCTCTCTAGGATGCCTGAGCCCCAGAAGGCTGTGTACTCCCTACAGAGAAAGGACATGAGCTTGTGCATTAGATCAGCTCCTTTCAGACAATATTTATAGGGCTGTCGGCCATGAGTTCCATGTAACCGAATCAACAACATACATTAAACCACGTGCCATTGGACTGAAACACATCTAAAACCATTTGTGTATTTATCAGCTGGCGAAGGTGGTGTGATCAGAGGTTCCCAGGAGCCATTCCTGACATTCCCAGAGGTGATGGGTCAGGGAGGGCTAATTCAGTGTCTGCAGAGGCTGCAGGACAGACTGACATGCAAAGCCAGGGTGGACACGTGATCCGTTTTCTACATGTCCTCCATATGGATCTAGAATCTGCTACAAGTCAGTCAGGAAAGTCTCAATACTTTGCCACACACCACAGGTCTGGGAGAAAGCTCAGTTTTCGTTATTTAGGTAAAGGGCATTTCTCACACAAAGGTAAGGTGCCAAGGAAATAAAAAATATAATTAACAGATCCCCAAACTTGTCAGTTTTTCACAGCTTCTTCAAGAGAAGGAGTAATCCCAGACACATCACCTATTTATGAGAACGTGTTAACTTCCTGAAAGATGTGCAAACCATGGGGCGATTCAGACAATACCGAGCATAAATCTCATTTAATTCTCCTCAAATATGCATGCGCTTAGCTTGTTGGCAGAAACCAAAAGGGTAAGGACATTTTTCCAGAAAATGTTGTCCCATCAATCTAACATCGGCGACACGGTACAGTACTCAACATGTCTTTGGAAAATGCACACTTTTAGCTGATTCATCTTCCTTGCTCTGGATTATTTTGTTTTTCTTTAATTTCTGTTCATTTATTTTACATTTTCATTTTAAATTGCAGTTTAGATTTAATATTATTTTGCACTCATGGAAGATGTGCTCTGGATTTGTACATTGATTGTGTGATAAAAATCAACATCTGTATGGATTCTAATAGGTATCTAATAATCATCTCAATATATTTTCTCTAAAACATGCTCTTCTTCTGTCTTTTTCCACATAATTAAGAGCAGTTTGATCTCTCTGAAGTTCAGGTCAGACATATTACTCCTCTTTAACTAAAGTCTGCCTCCCGTGCCATCTGTTCAAGTCACAGGAAATCCTGTGGGGGCAGGAGATTCTTGGGCTAAATATCTAGAACTCGGCCAATTTTATCTCCACAACCACCGAGTCGATCCATCATCTCGCTGATATCCCTGCTCCTCTGTTTGTCTCTTCAGGCCATTGTCAAATCAGCAGCCAAATGGAATTTTAAAAACTAAAATCTTATCCCTGTGATCTGTGAAAATTGTCTCATGCCCTCTTAGCTTGCTCAGAATCAAAATCAATATCTTTCTATGATCAGTGAGATTTTTTTATAACTTGATTCTCCCAACTTTTGTTTTATGTTAAACCAGTTCCTGTTTTTAACTAGAAAACAATAAAATAAATTAAGTCGAAAAGATAATTCCATCACAAATGTGATTATGTAAAGAATATATCTGTATTAGTAAGCCAAAGTGCTTGCTTTGAATTGATATTCAAGCAAATATAATTTTGCAAACTATGGATTTCTAATATATTGAAGGAAACTCTATCTGTAATATTTTGTGATGATTACTATGAAGATTTCTACTAATGAACAAAGTGTATAACTTAGAGGGGTTTTTATTTTAATTTTGAACAGCATTTATTTCCCTCAAGAAGTTTGGCTCAGTGGATAGAGTGCCAGCCTGCGGATTGAAAGGTCCCAGGTTCAATTCTGGTCAGGGGCATGTACCTTGCTTGTAGGCACATCTCTAGTGTGGGGTGTGCAGGAGGCAGCTGATCGATATCTCTCTCTCATCGATGATTCTGACTTTCTATCCCTCTCTCTTCCTCTCTATGAAAAATCAATAAAATATATTTTTTAAAAAAGAAGTAAATAGCAGACATTAACTGTTTCTATTCATCTACTCAACTTATTAAATAAGTTTAATAAACAGAAGTAAAATCTACCTAATAAAAGAGTACCATGCTAATTAGCCATCTCTCCATGATGCCCACCACCCAATCAGGAGTGAGTATGCAAATTAACCCAACAAATATGGCCGGTTGATTTGCATACATCGGCTCCAAGCATGGGGCAATATGCTTCCTTTGTCACCATGGCGATGATGCGGGTGTTCCATACCACCCCAGCTACTCCAGGCCTCTGGGTCACAGGGGAAGGCAGAAAGGTGGCTCTGGGCCTGAGTGGAAAGGCTCCTCTGGCCAGAGCAAAGATGGTGCCAGGAGCCAGGAGGACGAAGGTCCGTTCTTGTACGAATCTTCATTCATGCATCCAGCCACTAGTATTGAAATATTTGCTTTAAAAATTTTTTTTGTAGTGTCCAGTCTAACATATTTTTATTTGCCCATTTTATCTCACTTTCTTTTGTAATACTCTATTAATGATATGCTTAATACCGAGGTACTATTTATATAGGTTGGAAACCATAGCACTCTTTGGGGAAATAACATTCTATCATAGGTGATTATAAAGTTGACTCTCTTTCGGGTCTTGAAATGTGTATACTGCATACAAAATTTATTTTCTCCAAATCATGGTGTAGTGAAGTAATTTAAGGCTGTTCTGCCGGCTACCTTTTTAATTTAGAATGAATCATTTAGAAAGCGTTGGGCAAAAAAACAACAACACATTAATGATTACTTACCAAGGCTATACTGAAGCAAAATTGGGAAACGGTCCTCCAGAAAGAATATTTTTTAAGCTGTAAAGGAAAAGGGAGAATATTATGAGAGAAAAAGATGGCTTAGAGAAGAGGAGAGAACTACTTAAGCCCCTGGGATCTCTCTTCTGAGAGGCTATTATTTGTATTGATTTTGGTTTGCAAGTTCTCTTGCTTTTTCCTCTCTGTTGGCACACTGTGTAATCCATAAATAATACATCGATTAGCTGTGAGTCATTCTTTAGACTGCAAGCATAGCAACCATCATAACACATTAATCCACCAGTGAGAACCATCATCTCCGTCTTAAAATGCACTTCATCATGGAATCAAGACCCTAGAAGTTGAACTCCATTGGCCTGAGATTCTAACTAAACTGACTGTATAGTGATAAATGAAAGAATTCTTACCTACCAAGCATGCCAGCTCTTATCATTACAGGCAGTCTTTGGGTTACATCAAACTCGATATACATAGTTTTGTGGCTACATCACCATCTCCCATATATATATATATATATATATATATATATATATAGAGAGAGAGAGAGAGAGAGAGAGAGAGAGAGAGAGAGAGAGGGGCCTGGTGCATGAAATTTGTGGATGGAGGGTGTTGTGTTCTTCAGCCCAGCCTGCACCCTCTTCAATCTGGGACCCTTCGAGGGATGTCCGATCGATTGCCTGTTTAGGCCCAATCGTGATAGGATCAGGCCTAATCAAGCAGTCAGACATTCCTCTCACAGTTCAGGACTGCTGGCTCCCAACTGCTTGCCTACCTACCTTCCTGATTGTCCCTAACTGCTTCTGCCTACCAGCCTGGTCACCCCAGTTAGATTGATGCCTAACTGCTCCCCTGCCAGCCTGATTGCCCCTAACTCCCTTTCCCTTCAGGCCTGGTCATCCCTAACTGCCCTCCTCTGCAGGATTGATTGCCCCCAATTGCCCTCCCTTGCAGACCTGGTCCCTCCCAACTGCCCTTCCCTGCTGGCCATCTTGTGGTGGCCATCTTGTGTCCACATGGGGATAGCCATCTTGTGTGTTGGAGTGATGGTAAATTTGTATATTACTCTTTTATTAGATAGGATAGAGATCTGGTGCATGGGTGGAGGCCAGGTGGTTTGCTCTGAAGGGTGTCCCAGATCAAGGTGAAAGTTCCTTTGGGGCATGGGGTTACCTGGGCAAGGGGCCCTTGATGGTTTGCAGATAGGCCACACCCCCAGCAACCCAAGCAGAGGCCCTGGTCTCTGGGAATTATTTATCTTCTATAATTGAAACTTTATAGCTTTGAGTGGAGTCCAAGGCCAGCAGGGTGTGTGGAAAGCTTGGCTTCCTCCATTGCTAGGGAAACCCAAGTTACCTGCTAGCTCTGTGGCCTCAGATATTTTGGTTGGGTTAATTTGTATACTCACTCCTGATTTGTTGTAGCTAGTGGGTATAGCAGAGTTATGGTCAATTTGCAAAGTACTCTTTTATTAGATAGGATAAATTGCGTCATTTCCACATATGTACATATGTGTTTTATGTTTGTTATTATTTACCACAGGTAAAGGTTAGGAATTGTAACCTTTTTTTTTAATTGTTTTCACTTCATTACTGCTGTGTCTGTGCTCCATGTGAGTGACATAGATCCTTATGTAGGTGGGTTCTAACTTATGGCAAAATCACGTTATGTCGCCATAGGAACAGATCTCTAATGTAACTTGAGCACCTACTGTACTTGTGCTTTAATTCACATGCTTGCTTCTTTGTCTTTAAACCTTGACTTGAGCATTGCATGTCCAAGGCAAGAATGGTTATTATTATAATTCACAAACTGTTACATAGGACCACTTTATGGGTACTTTTGATGGAAATCATACAGTTTTCTCAAAGTAATATAACTTTATTTGTCACATAAATCTTTGGAAAATGGAGAGTTTAGACTGTCCATAGATAGCTAAATGGTGAGTGTATAGACCCAACAAAGAAAGAAAAGTGACTAATATAAATTAAATGGCTCTTTGTAAAATAAGATCAGTACAGATAATTGGGGAGTCACAATAACTCACTGAATAATAGGAACTCAGGCTTTCTGGCACTTCAGGTAACTAGACAAGCATATCATACACCATATGTGCAAGGATCATGGAAAAATCATCTTCATTTTATGATTGCTTTATAAGTTTTTCTTATAACAAACATCCAGAAATCTGTCTAAATCAGTGGTTCTCAACCTTCCTAATGCCACGTCCCTTTAATGCAGTTCCTCATGTTGTGGTGACCCCCAACCATAAAATTATTTGGGTCTAAATCATTATTGAATACCTCAGTTAATTGAAGAATGTCAGAATATCCATCATTCCAGTACCCACAGAAGGAATCAAAAGATTACCAGCATCTCCAAAAACTTCCTTTCCACTCCCAAGTACTTTTTTATTTTTTTATTTTTTTAATATATTTTATTGATTTTTTTACAGAGAGGAAGGGAGAGAGATAGAAAGTCAGAAACATCAGTGAGAGAGAGACATCGATCAGCTGCCTCCTGCACGCCCCACAGTGGAGATGTGCCCGCAAGCAAGGTACATGCCCCCAACCAGAATCCAACCTGGGACCTTTCAGTCCACAAGCTGAAGCTCTATCCACTGAGCCAAACCGGTCTCAGCCCAAGTACTTTTTTTCTACACAGCTTGACTTTCATCAACTGAGGCTGATTCCAAAGTACATATATATATTTTTTTCTGGCTTGTGTATAGAATAGTTTGGAATTTCTCATCTGTATAGCATTTGATCGCTTGACCATACTACCATTTATTTTCCAATTTAGTTTTTGATGGACAGCAGGGTTATTTCAAATCTTGGATTACTCCGTATAGTGCTTTTATAAAACTTTTTGTCCATATTTTTGGTATTCTTACACACTGGGTAATACACTATGCATATATTCATTGTGGTAAATATTGGCACAGTTTAGAGAAGTACCAGTTAACATTCTCATTAACAGTTGGTGAGAATTTCAGATGCTTCATGTTCTTGCTAGTACTTAGTATTGTCTACATTTGGAATTTGATTTTTTTTTTAAATTTTAGCCATTCTGGTAGCAGTAGTGGCAGTACTTACCATGTTTTAAATTTGATTGGTATCTGCCTAACCACTAATAGAGTCAAACACATTTTCGTGTGATTATTGGCCATTTGGATATCCAACTTGCTTTGTAAAATGTCTGGTCTTCTGCTCAGTTTTCTGTTGCGCTGTCAGCCTCCGTGGTGATTTGTAAGGAGTTATTTTTGTTTACTGAATGCACGTCAGCTTGCACTTTTGATCATTTAATCTTGATGAATGAAATGTCTCATTTGAACTTAATACAGTTTGTCATTTTTAAATTTTATGATTAATGGTTTTTGCAGTGATTCTGTGTAAGAGATCTTTGTCTTTTGTAAGGCCATAAATATGTTCCCCGATATTTTCTTCCAAATGCTGTATGCCTTTAACCTTCCAGTTTAGATTTACAGTCATGTCCAATACAGATTGGGTGAGGCTGTGCTATTTAGTTATGACAACTAGCACCATCTTCCATTTCTATTGAGTGATAATCAAGTTTCAGAAATGGAATTCTAGGGTGTCATTTGGTCAATGTGTCAGTGTGGTTTCAATCAAAAGAGACATACCACGAAGCAATTTGAACAGGGAACATTTAGTATAAAAACTATTGACTATAATAGGAGGCTAGAATAATGAGGGATTAGCTAATAACTAAGGAAACCTCTAAAGAGTGTAGAAATATAAGCATTAAGGAGCACTCACTGGTCCCCCGGTTGACCTGAACACCCCAAGAGAATCTCCACACACCTCCCCATCCTGGGCTGAGATTCAGACCTCAAAGGAGAATATGAGAAGATTCTACCTTGACGCATGTGTTGGTAGAAAATCGGCCATGGTGGATGCTGGACATCCACCCTCTAGGGCCTGACAAAGCTGGCGGTGCTCTGATGCAAAACTGTGCAGGAGAGGGTAGAAAAAGGTGCTGGCAGCTGCGTCCCACTGACCCTTATCTACAACGGCAGGTGCCTGGTGCTGGAGGAGCCACAGGGATGTAAAGGCCTGGTGCTGGTCAAGACCGGTTTGGCTCAGTGAATAGAGCATCGGCCTGTGAACTGAAAGGTCCCAGGTTCAATTCCGGTCAAGGGCATGTACCTTGGTTGCAGGCACATCCCCAGTAGGGGGAGTGCGGAAGGCAGCTGATCGATGTCTCTCATCGATGTTTCTAACTTTCTGTCCTTCTCCCTTCCTCTTTGTGAAAAATCAATAAAAAAAAAAAGTTAAACATTAAAAAAAATAAAAATAAAAATTATGTGTAAAATCTCAACGTACCATATTAGCAGCATTTTTCTAAGTGGTTTATGTATGCAATTGCATTTATTTGGACATAGATGCTATTCTTCTAACATTTATACATTTTTTTTGGAGACTGACTTTGCATTGATAGCATCCTACATGAAGTTTGGCTGTACTTTACAAATAGAAAGTCTAGGTACCAGATATACAAAGAGACTGGTTACTATTAGCAAGTGTGTAAAGAGAATGTCTGACATACCATAAGGTCTGGTCTTAGCACACCTGTTAGGATGGGCTGGTCCGCACTGCCATTCACAGGCAAGTCTAGAACCACGGACGCTTGAGCAGAGATGAATCCCTGGCATGCGCTTCCTGTCCATTGCTAATGGTAGAAGCTCAGAGCTCCAGGCTGCTCATAAGCCAGGGCCTCCAGCTGGCAGGACAGAGACTGTCTTGAAGAAGGCCAGTCACCTGTGCATGGGTCTTGCTTCACCAATTATGGGTTCCATTTTGGAAGAGATACACATTGTTTCTGCTCACAGTCCATTGGCCATCGCTAGACACCCGGCCCACACAGCCACCAGGAAACACGTGACAGCTGGCCACAGTGGCTACACTGAATGGATTCTTCCTCAAAACCACAGAAACCCAAGAGAGAGTGTTCCTACCTTAAAACTCACTGTATAGAAAAATAAAAGAATACATTTTAGATTCAGAACCATCTCTACTAACTTGATCAGGCACACATATCGACTGCTTTGGAGGTACTCCGGCAGTCATGAATTGGTAGAAGTCAGCAGGGACATCTTTACTCTAAACCTGTTGTTGAAAAACAGGTTGCACAGCGAGAAGAAAATAAAAGCTAATTTTATTAAAAAAAATGAAAACGGCATTCCTGCATTTCACAAAGTGGATAAACACAGGATTTCCCCAGGATCCCTTTGGTTCACATACACATGCATTGTCACCCAAAACCACATTTCTTTTCGGTGACAGTGTGGGGAGAATGTTTTCCTCTTCCCATAATAAAGCGCTTTTTTAAGTATTAAGCTCTTTATTGTTAAACATCTCTGCGATGACTTGTAATCCTCTCTGTTTGATATAAATGTAAACCATTAGCTCTTGCAAAACAACAGGAACAGTACTTGTAAAAAAAAAAAGTTTAGACTTTATAGTCTGATTTATCAAACCTTTGTGGAGATAGGAAACATTTCCAATGCACATCACGAGAGAGAAAAGCTTTTCTTCTCGGTTGCAGACGCACAGACCAGAGAGAGCTTTGCATTTGGTTTTGCAAATTGGGTCGCACGTCAGTGAACACAAACACAGAAATGGCACCAGTTTGGATCTCAGAGGGGGTCTCCTTTCGAAGTAGACACACGCTCTGCAGGAGAACAGGGTGGAAGGGCCTCGTCCCCTCTCTTCAGATGGAGAGGTCCCCACCTCTGCCTCTCAGGGAAGGCCAGTCTGCTGAGCAGGGAAGCCCGTTATTCAGTCACCGTCACTGCCAAGAGCAAATGTGCATGGGCCACGAGGAAGCCGGACCCGTTCCAAACCGAGTCAGTCACAGAAAGAAAGGCACAAGCCACAGAGGCCGGAGAGCTCAGGAAGGAGGAAGCATCGGTGAAGGTGACGTGTATTGCTCTTTAGGAGTCATCACAGAGACACGCACGCAAGAAAGTGCTGGAATCCAGGAATCCCACGTCTTTCCCAACACGGTGATGGCTTTGGCGGCTGAGTCCTCTGGGGCAGTGGTTCTCAACCTTCCTGAGGCCGGGACCCTTTAAGACAGCTCCTCATGGGGTGGTGACCCCCACCCATAAAATTATTTTCGTGGCTACTTCATCACTGTAATTTTGCTACTGTTATGAACTGTCATGTAAATATCTGATAGGCAGGATGTATTTTCGTTGTTACACATGGAACATCATTAAAGCATAGGGATTCATCACAAAAACAATATGTAATTACATATTGTGAAATATTCATTTCTAATGACCAATAAATGAAATGTTGTCTTGAATCGTGGTGTAGCATGGCTAACAGTCTTCCTAGGACAACAGTAAACTACATTGCTACACTTTGCTACACCGAGGAGCGGTGTGTTGGTTCCTAAGACCATGGGAAATAGGTGTTTTCCAATAGTGTTAGGCGACCCCTGTGAAAGGGTCGTTCGACCCCCAAAGGGGTCACGACCCACAGGTTGAGAACCGCTGCTCTGGGGTATCTCAGTGGGACCCCCATCAACTGTTCAAAAACAATTTCTGAAAGTTGTAAACATGATTCGCCCACTAAGATAAACAGGCAGCTGCCCAAGATTTACTTTACTCAATAAGGAGGGCACCAGCCATATGGGAAACCTAGGTGCTTAATCATTTATATACTTGTGGTAAATCACAATCTTAACGATGGTGTATTTGAAGATGTTATAGATCTAAAATGAACAATAATTTTTTTAAGTTTTTTTAGACATATTATTCAAAATACTGAATTTTACATTTTAATTTTTACTTTTTAAAAATATATTTTATTGATTTTTTTTACAGAGAGGAAAAGAGAGAGTTAGAAACATCAATGAGAGAGAAACATCAGTCAGCTGCCTCCTGCACAGCCCCCACTGGGGATATGCCCGCAACCAAGGTACATTGCCTTGACCAGAATCAAACCTGGGACCCTTCACTCCACAGGCTGACACTCTATCCACTGAGCCAAACTGGTTTCAGCTGAATTTTACATTGTAAATTGTGTTATAGGACTGTCATTCTAAGAAAGCCAAAATCTCTTAGGTATCACCTCTACTACTATATATATCTACATATAATGGCAAATATGCATGTGCCTTATATGAGAAAAATTGTAACAGTGATGAAAATATCAAAGAAAAACTAAATAATTAGACATTGTGTGTTCACAGAAAAGAAGACAATATTGTCAAAATGTCAGTTCTTCCCAAATTGCTGGATAGATTTTAATGCCATCTCAAACGAAATTCCAACAAGTTATCTTGTGGAGATCAATATAATGATCATAAAGTTTAAATGAAGAGTTCAAAGCCCCACAAACAGCCAACACAATATTGTAGCAAAAGAACAAATTTGGAGGACAGACACTACCTGACTTGAAGTTATTATAAATCTACAGTAATTAAGATGCTGTGGTATTGGTAAGAGAATAGACAAAAAGATCAATGGAACAGAATAGAAAGTCCAGAAATAGACTCCCATAAATACAGTCCACTGATCTATGACAAAGACAGAAAGGCAGTACAATGGAGCAAAGATAGAGCTTTCAATAAATTATGTCCATGCTCCAAAAAAATAATCTAGACACAGAACTTAACCTCCAAAAATTAACTCAAAATGCACCAAAGACCTAAATGTAAATGCAAAACTATAAAATCTGGAAGATAACTTCATAGGAAAGATAACCAATCTTGCATTTGATGATGCTATTTTTAGATGCTTGCTTGATTGATTATATATCAATATATTCATGTGCATACAAGAACGAATGAGAGAGTTAACTGTGGAATCAACTAGAACTAATTGTTTTGTCTGTTTCTACTTATGTGCGACTTCCATCTAGTTTAATCGCCTACTAGAAATCCCATTTCTATCTTCGGGTGTATAAAATTGTCTTTAAAATTCTAACTGCCAAGACCGGTTTGGCTCAGTGGATAGAGCATCGGCCTGCAGACTGAAAGGTCCCAGGTTTGATTCCAGTCAAGGGCATGTACCTTGCTTGCGGACACATCCCCAGTAGGGAGCGTGCAGGAGGCGGCTGATCTATGTCTCTCTCTCATCGATATTTCTGACTTTCTATCCCTCTCCCTTCCTCTCTGTAAAAAATCAATACAATATATTTTTTTTAAAAAAAAGGAGTATTCTAACTGGTTTTATTTGAGAAGATAATAAAGTCCACCAATGTAACACTCATCAAATCTGAAAAAGTTTTAGGCGTTACCAAACCTTGCATGCTCCCATCTGAACTCCAGGCAGCGTTGGAAGTATTTCATCGCTATCCAATTCCATTGTGTATCTCTTAGAACTGATGGCTGAATTCCGTGTGCCGTTTAAAATATTTACGCATATAATCTTCTGCTGGGATCACACGGGAAAGTTCAATATCAGGCAGAGTGCAATTAGATGCCTTCCTTGAGAATCCACATGGAGGAGGATGACCTTCCTGAGAAAGGCGGAGCTCCGGGAAGTGTCAGCCGGGAAAGCACATAATTTCCCTTGGTCTCCGATGAATACAGATGGTTTTGCTTCAGTTGGAAATATTGGTTCTGCTATCCATACCTGTATTATTCATATTAGTGTGATATAAATGAGCTTATGTCATTCCTGAGAGGGAACGATGTCAGTTTCAAGTTCAATAGCATAGACCATGGGCACACAGCTTGAATCTCGGCTCTGGAACTTAATTTTACCTTTAGGACCTGATTCAGTAGCACCCGCTTGGAGAAGGTTTTTACAATGACATTGAAGTTGTCTAATAATCTAGAATGTAGTGTTGTATGACGATTGAACAGACTTTATTTTGCTTGTCTGTTTCATACGTAAGTGTTTCATGTTGGGGGCCTTTGTGTGAATGGTGTTGATTTATAACTTCAGATTCAGTTTGTTCCCTGCTGGGATGTAGAGGAAATGAGTGAGTTTGTATGTTAACCTTTTATCCTAAAACTGCAATAATATGTAGTAGTTCAGGGGTGTGGTCTTGTCTGGTTGGTTGGTTCTTGTTGTGTTTTTGTTCAATTGATGCTTTTAAATTTTCAGTGTAAACTATCATATCATCCGTGAACAGAGATTTATTTCTTATTTATAACCTGTTTATCTTTTTTTCCTTTTTGTGTTTTATTGCATTCGATGGCCATCCCAGAAAAAATGTTGAAAGGCATTGGTGATCTTAGTGTGAAAGCATTAGAGTTTATTCCTATTTTTTAAAATATATTTTATTGATTTTTACAAAGAGGAAGGAAGAAGGGGAGAGAGTTAGAAACATCGATGAGAGAGAAACATTGATTAGCTGCCTCCTGCACAACCCCCACTGGGGATGTGCCCACAACCAAGGTAATCTGATCTGGCACCCTTGAGTCTGTAGGCTGATGCTCTATCCACTGAGCCAAACCAGTTAGGGCAAGTTTGTTACTATTAAGTATGATGTTCCCTCTAGGTTTTTTAATATATGTATTTTTATCAAGTTGAGGAAGTTGTCCACTACCCCTACTTTACTGAACGTTTTCAAATCATGAATAAATATTGGGTTTTGTCCAGTGCTTCTCTTCATCTATTGATATGCCCTTGTGATTTTTTTTTTAATGTTGCTGTGAGGAATTATATAAATTAACTTATAAATGTGGAACCAGCCGTGCATCCTGATGGCACCCACTTGGTTATAGTGTGCAGTTTTTCAGTACGTTGTTGATTTGTCAAAATTTTCTAACATTTGGTTGAGCATTTTTCTGAGAAAGTTTATGAGAGATAGTGATCTATGGTATTGGTAAAAGAATAGACAAAAAAATCAATGAAACCGAAAGCCAAGATAGAGCTCTCAATAAATTATATCCACGCTCAAAAAAAATGTCTTTGTCTAGTTCTGGTGTTAGGGTAATCTTTTCTCAAAATGAGTGAGGAAGTATTTCCCTCAGTTTCTGTCTTTTGAAAGAGGTTGTAGTGAATTGGCATGCTTTCTTCTTTGGTGTTTGGTAGAATTTAACAGTGAACAGATTTGGGCCTGGTGCATTCTGTTTTGCGTGATTATTATCGATTCAATTCTCTAATTGATATTGACTTATATGGATTGTCTCTTGCTTCTTGTATGAGGCCTATACTTTCTGTACCAATTTCATCACCCTGCTTTTTCCCTTTATAATGGACTAAGCACATTGTTTACATGTTTCTTTTAAAAGGTAGTATATGATAATTGAGTGTAGTTCAGACCTTAAATAAACGTCTAGATGGTTGGTGCAGTTTAGAAATACATAACGTGTTAAACATTAAAAACAAAGCCAACTATTTTCAAAAACCTTTAGAAGACGTGTAAAAAATTTGATAGAATTATAGATAAAATACAATTTCCTGGGAACGTAATGCCTAACTCAGGACTCTTGCGACTTTGTATGTGTCCCTCAGTCTGCCATCGAGGGGCACTGTTATCAGACTGAGTGAGGATCAGAACGAGTCCTCAATGGTCTCCTCGATGAAGATCAGATAAGCCTGGCTCTGGCACAGACTGGGAAATGGTGGAGCTAATTACGCAGTGAAATTCTCCACCCGCTTTACCCTGTTCAATGCATTTCCTCATCTTCCCCCACCATCTGCTCTTCCTTCTCAAATGACCACTCTCTCTGCTGTAGCTGCTAGAGCTGCCTCCAACACCCAACCTTAATCATCAGGTAACACCCAGCCCGTGGTCTCACAGCTTTCATCTCACACTCTGTGCGCTGGCTGTGCCCGGAATCATTCCAAGTATTACACACACATGGAACGTCCAGATTACTGTGGCCACCCAACGTTTGTAGGTAAGTGAGTCCGACACTGCATCACATGGGATATGGAAGCCCAAGGCCTGTTCAAACACCTTTGCTGTCTGCAGTCACCAAGATACACGTCTCCAGTTTGCACCCGAACACGAGGATTGGATAGCTGAGCATTGGAAAACAGTCATGTGGTCGGATGACTCACATTTCCAGTTGCCTCATGCAGATGGCAGAGGGAGAATTTCATGAAAGCATGCCCCCCACATGCATGAGCACAACCCTTCCAGCTGGTGGGGCAGTGTGATGGTTTGGGGCATGTTCTACTGGCATGATGTGGGCCCTTTAATTCATGTGGAACAGTGTCTGAAGAGCACAACATACCTCAGTATCGTTGCTGATCAAGTTCATCCTTTCATGTTGATGGCGAATCCCAATGGAGACGGCTTCTTCCCAAAAGACCATGCGCCAGGCCACGGTGCTCGTGTTGTGCAGGAGTGGGGGGTTCCAGAACATGAGAGGGACTTTCCCTTGCTTAGGTGGCCCCTACCTGCACCCCATCTCCATCCAGTTGAGCATTTGTGGGATGAAGTTAAAAGAACATCAGGCAGCTGGTCCCACAGCCATCGATCTCACAGAACCGGACAGTGCTGTCCATCAGGCCTGGTGTCAGATTCCTCTCATCACCTGCAGCATCTCGTGGAGTCAGTGCCAAGAAGAATGGCCGCAGTACTGAAGGCAAAAGGTGGCCCAGCGAAGTGCTGATGGGGTGGGCATCATAGTCTGGACCCTCAGGGTAAAACAAAGTTGCTCCATGAAAAGAAATATCCTGCCCCCGCCCCTTCCTGGCACAACTGCCCTCTGCAGCATCACGTGCCTTCCCTATATTGAGGTACAATCAGTGTTGCCTCTTTGACCACAGAGAAAACTGGTTATCACAAATAAAGGCCGGGCACTGCCCAAAGATACCAAACTAGGCGAGTGTAATTGTCCCACGTGAAAATGTGCAAGAGAGCATTTTTAACTTTGAAGGAAGAGAAGATGAGGATCTTGAAAAGCTCCAACCCACTGAACGCATACACTGAGACTGCACCCTTCCATGAGCGAAACTTAGCACATTCAGAAAGTCGAAATGTTGACTCTCTCTCTCTCTCTCTCTCTCTCTCTCTCTCTCTCTCTCTCTCTCTCTCTCTCTCTCTCTCATTTCCTGATCTGTAACTGACCCTCTGCCAACTGTCCTGGGTCCCAACACTGTCCTCCTCTCTGATAAACTCTCTGCCTCCAGCCCTCCTTTCTTCTTTTAATCATGTTATTACTTCTCTTTTGAACTTCTGTCATGTGATTATTTATTCTGCCCCTTTCTTTCTTTCCATCAGGCACTGATTGAGGTCCTCACCTCTGAGGTGTAGGTTTACTTCTTCACTGTTTCCTCCATGATGATGATAGTCTATGAAAATCCTGACCTATAATTTATTTTTTTATTTCTTATTTTTTAAAATATATTTTATTGATTTTTTACAGAGAGGAAGGGAGATGGATAGAGAGTTAGAAACATTGATGAGAGAGACAAAGATCAGCCACAACCAAGATATATACCCTTGACCAGAATCGAACCTGGAACCTTTCAGTCTGCAGGCCGACGCTCTATCCACTGAGCCAAACCAGTTTCGGCCTGCCCTATAATTTAGATCTGTGTTTTTTCTCCCCCCCTCACCACCATCACAGGTGTCATTGTGGTCCACTTTCAGATGTTTTGTGTTTTGCATCTTCTTTTCTCCCCAACTGGAGATCGTGGTAATTTTTCTCAGACTCACGGGGCTGGATGGAAAGCCAGGAAGATAGACATTAATACAGTCAATCATGGCAACCTCAGCCCAAACCTCCTGTTTGGTATTTGTTTCGTTCTAGCTGTAAGTTCTGAGAGGTCAGCGACTACCAATTCTGTTCTGTTTCTACCTCCCAGCCTGCCTGCCTTCGAGTGGAACACACACCAGGCAAACACAGGGCACACAGTCCATGAATAATTCAGCCATCCTGCTGCTCTAACACGCATCTCTGTTTGCTTCCGGGAAGTAGTTGAGTTGTTCAAGGATCAAGTTCTAGATGAATAATTAATCGCCTATCAAATGCCTCCAAAAGGCAAGGTCAAACGTGATGGGGAGGATGAAAGCCATTAGGAGATGGTTGATACGCACGCTAATCCATTTCAGAAGTGTCAGTTTGCATTTGGCGGTGGCCGGTCTACAGGGCCCTGCAGATGGCAGCTTTATCAGAATAGGCGCCTTTCAACGCCTCGTCCTCAGAAAATCGACAGGAGGGAGCCCGCATACACGACTCCGTGTGCAATCCTGTGCTGGCTTCCCCGGGCACTGCTCCTGGTTCCTGGCCTACGGAAGGTGGTTACATGCCATGCCCCGTCTAGACAGGCCTGGCCCAGCTGTGCACCGTTATTCATTTACCTTTGCAGCCGGATATTTTCCTGTAAATATATTTATGCAAATACAGATGAAGTGGGCGCCTTCTGAATTGTGTTTTTACCTGGAAAAGATGTTCTCCTTTCTCTCTTCCCTTTCCTGCTGGCGGAAATGCAGAATTGGTAGGCTTGCCTTCTTCAAGAATGGGTTGCAGAGAAACATCTAGGAATAATGGAGCCATAAGATAGAGAATGACTGGCCGAAACCGGTTTGGCTCAGTGGATAGAGCAATGGTCTGAGGACTGAAAGGTCCCAGGTTCCATTCCGGTCAAGGGCATGTACCTTTGTTGCAGGCACATCCCCAGTAGGGGCAGTGCAAGAGGCAGCTGATTGATGTCACTCTCGCATCAATGTTTCTAACTCTCTATCTCTCTCGCTTACTCTCTGTAAAAAATCAATAAAAATATATTTAAAAAAAAAAGATAGAGAATGACTGGTCCCTGGATGGATTTTGCAGGCAGAGCCCTCACACCAGTCCTGTATCTCCTATCTGTATCTATGGAGTGTTCATGAAAAAGAAGAAGAAATTAAACAACAACAAACCCTGTTTTATATAAGCCACTATTGATATAATGCCTGTTCTAAGGAGACAGACTTATACTCTAACCAATTACTGGAAAGATGGATTTTAAAACCATCAAGGACGGATCGGGAATCCAGTGATTGTTTGTAACTGAGAGGTGCTCTAAAGAGTGGCCTAAGACTTACCCACATTCAAATTTCTGTTTTTAAAAAATATATATTTTATTGATTGTTTACACAGAGTAAGGGAGAGGGACAGAGAGTTAGAAACATCGATGAGAGAGAGACAAAAATCAGCTGCCTTCTGCATGCCCCCTACTGGGAACGTGCCCGCAACCAAGGTACATGCCCTTGGACTGGAATCAAACCTGGGACCTTTTGGTCCACAGGCTGATGCTCTATCCACTGAGCAACCCGGTTTTGGCTACATTCAAATTTCTAACAGCGAGTCCACTGTAAAAAAAATAAATAAAATCTATATTTTTGTTACAGTTTTACTGGTCAAAATGTAGTGAAAAAATCTAGCTCCATCCTTATAAACTATATATAGTATTTAAACTGTTTATAAACTGCATCGTGAACCATTTAAAAACTCAGGGTTCTTTTTAACATAGTGAAATGGGAATTTATTCAGGCAGCATTTGCTGCTGTCAGTTTGCATACATTTATTTCACCCACACCCAGTCAGCTCCTTGATTTTGGTTTGGTCAAAGATCGGATGGCAGGTGCTGCTTTGTGGTGAACCTGGTGACTCGGCGGGTGTAGACAAAGCCATATCCGGGGAGTCCTGTACAGTGTCATCAGCTGAACCGAATAGGCTACAGGCGTGTCACCTCCGAGATCACCCCCGCCCTCTGCTGTGTGCTGCGCAGCAGAGTGATCCCTCGGGGAACTGAGGGCGACGGGAAGATAGTTCCACAGTGGGGTCGCCTGACTGAAATGAATCCGGCTTATTTCTTCCTTCCTTCCACTTGGCTGGTTTTCTCAGTTCACTGCTTCCTCAGTCTGCTCAGAGGAAAAAAACACATTTTCTGAATGTAATTAAAGCCAGATCATGGTGGCTTTGAATATTAAAAGGAAAATACTCGTTTCAGACCATTTTATACTTTATTAGTATTACTATTACTACTATACTACTACTACTATTATTATTATTATTATTATTGTTATTATTATTAATGTAGCCACCCTGATTTGAAGACAGCTCCACAGGTGATTTCACTAACAGGTCAGATCATAAATTTATTTCTGAAGCCTTCATGACCCCAGAAAGCAGAGATGAATTGAGCTGGCTTAATTGGCTGAGACACCTCTGAAATGTACTGCGGGTGGTTTGGGGTGACTTAATCAGCCTGCGGCACTGATGGAGGTAAGCACGTTGTCCACTAGGAAGCTACATGATCTTGCCCTGAGTTTCTCAGTGCCTGTTACTGCTCGGTGGAAGGTACTTCCTGTTGTAGTTTACATGTGGCCTTGTGTGTTAGATTAGAGGGGGGAGTTTGGAGCATTATATGCTTTGTTGTAGAATATTTTCCGGGACCGCCCATTTCAGTCTTCTGTAAGCCACCTGCGGGTATTGACCAAAATGAGTCCACTTTGCCAAAATTCTTGAAATAGTGGATTTAGGCTATGTATTGGCCAGTGTATAGGAGGAAAGAAAAAAAGATATATAGTATTATCCGGCATATAAGAGGACTTTTTAACCCAGGAAAATCTTCTCAAAAGTGGAGGGTCATCTTTTTGTTTTTTGGTGTTTTTTTTTTTTTTTTTGGTGTAGTTTAATTTGTATGAATATATCACAACTTATTATCACGTCTTATAGGGCGGTATATCCCAAACTCTGTATTGTTTTTATACAAATCTCCCCATTGCCCCCCTCCCTCCCAGGCATACCCCAACCCCCCAGTGTCTATGTTCATTGGTCATGCTTATCTGCATGCATACAAGTCCTTTGATTGATCTCTTATCTACCTCACCTAACTTTAATCTTCCTGCTGTAATTTCACAGTCTGTTTGAAGCTTTACTGCCTCTGTATCTATCCTTTTGTTCATCGGTTTATAATGTTCTTTATTATCCACAAGTGAGTGAGATCATGTGATGCTTCTCCTTCATTGGCTGGCTTATTTCACTAAGCATAAGGCTCTCCAGTTCCAACCAGGTTGCTGCAAATGGTAAGAATCCCTTCTTTTTAATGGCAGCATAGAATTCCACGGTGTAGATGGACCACAGTTTTCTGATCCACTCATCTGCTGACGGGCACCTAGGCTGTTTCCAAATTGCAGCTATTGTAAATTGTGCTGCTATGAACATAGGGGTGCATAAATCCTTTCTGATTGGTGTTTGTGCTTTCTTAGGATAAATTCCTAAGAGTAGGATTACAGGGTCAAATGGGAGATCCATTTTTAGTTTTTTGAGGAAACTCCATACTGTTCTCCACAGTGCCAGCACCAGTCTGCATTTAACTGGAAAAGTTGAGGGTTGTATTATACCCCCAGTCATCTTATACACCGGAAAATATGGTAATTAATTGGCTGTTTGTGTAAAGGTGGGGCAGGATGTCTTTAGTATCAGAAAGTAATAATGCCTGGTGGCCTATAAACACAGATTGCTGCTGATCACACCCCTGCCAGGTCACTTCCAAACCGGCTCAACATGGGAGAAGTCTTTACCCTGCAAATGTCCTTGAACCCTTGTCGGGTTTCTGAGCGCCGTTCACCGAGAATTTCTGTTGTAGCTGCTGTCCTCAGGGCCACTCCGCACTCCTTCTCCATCTCTCCCTTCATCTTCCGTCCCGCCTGCTCTGAGTCAATTATCCCTTCAAGACTGGCACCTCAAGAATGGTGACTTAATCCTCAGAGGTTCTTTTTTCCCCCAAAAGACCCAGTCAAGGAAATTGAGTCGCATTTATTATCTCCCTTAGTAATTAGAGGTAGGCAGTCACATAAACCAAACATTTATCTGGCTCGTGTGACAGGCGAGCACCAATTTATCTCTTGTTAATTGCACATCTTAAGCCAAAATACTCTTGGAGAATTGCTTTATCCTTCAGTTACTAAGGACGATGCAGTGAGGGTGTCCCATACGAAATTTCGCACGTGACCAATGCCTGAGTTCTTTCTGTGCTCTAAATTTTGGTAACCATGAATACAGGCCCGCGATTAATGATACCTACCTATGTGCTTTACATTGGCCATCGGTGAAATCTAACAAAATTATAACGAATTTGATTGTCAAAACAGCCAATGATTTCATTATTTTTCTCCATTAATTATTGCTATTTTTAAGGGAGAACTATGAAAATGTGATTTTTTAAAAAATATATTTTATTGATTTTTTACAGAGAGGAAGGGAGAGAGAAAGTCAGAAATGTCAATGAGAGAGAGACATCGATCAGCCACCTCCTGCACGCCCCACAGTGGAGATGTGCCTGCAAGCAAGGTACATGCCCTTGACCGGAATCGAACTTGGGACCTTTCAAGTCTGCAGGCTGACGCTCTATCCACTGAGCCAAACCGGTCCCGGCTGTGATTTTTTTTTTTTTTTTAAGAAGAATGGAAAACCGTTCTGGCTAAGATAGCAAATGGCAAATGCAATTGGATGATCCCACTGCCAAACTGGAAAAGTCTGCTGAAGTTGGGGGAGATTCAGGAGGCGAATGGTGTGCATTAATTGGCAAATTCTGCTCCAGCTTAAGCACAGGCTGATGTGGACTGACGTCCTTGATTCCCGGGAATTCCTCCCACTTTCCATGAGATGCATTTCGTTCCCCTGAGTTCAGGTCTTTGGAATTTCTGGCATCTTTTTCCCACTCAGAATCTTAGAGACATTTATTCTTCCCAAAGTAGGGGAATAATAAAGTTTTATAACTGATAAGACAACATTTTAGATATTCCCTTGAGAGGGAATTTAAAATGTCAATTATACCCATTTTCCTCACTTCTGCATAAGATAGATTTTGTTTGAGAACGTAACTTTTCAGCCTGAGATCAGGAAAATTAGTAGTATATATGCAATTAAATGTATTTGGAAAATTAGGTGGTGCCTGAGAATAGAACTGGGAATATAGGAGGTAGTAAACCTTTAGAGATGGTGGGAAAATGTAGAAGAACTCATTTAAAATATGGCCATGTTTTAAACTAATATGTATGTGGGAAGGAGAGAAGAAAATATGAATTAATAGCTTAAGTGAAGTGAACTGTAACAATTGACCTGCATTATATTGTCACTCACGAAGTAGGCAGTTGAATTTATTTGGCTTCATGCATTGTTTTTTCTATTTTAAAAAATGAGTAGTCTGCTGAGACTGGTTTGGCTCAGTGGATAGAGCATCGGCCTGCAGACTGAAGGGTCCCAGGTTCGATTCAGGTCGGGGGCATGTACCTTGCTTGCGGGCATATCTCCAGTAGGGGGCATGCAGGAGGCGGCCAATCGATGTTTCTCTCTCCTTGATGTTTCTGACTTTCTATCCCTCTCCCTTCCTCTCTGTAAAGAATCAATAAAATATATTAAAAAAAATGAGTAGTCAATTTTTTATTTATTTATTTATTTTGCTTTTTAGCCAATAAGGTTTTTCATAAGTGCCACTTTTGAAATATGGCTGATAAAATCAGTTGAGAGATTGTTTTATGCTAAGTATTTTGCTAAATATTTAAGCATTTTATCTCATTGAATTTTATAATTCCAAAACTTAAGTACTAATTTTGTAATTTCCATTTAATATACAAAATGTGGAGAACTTGAAAAATTGATTGATTTGGAGAAGTCACAGATTCAGTAAAAGTAAGACTCATCCAATAATGTTCATATGTTCACCATGTAGACTATATTTCCTCAATGAGCGATGATTTTTGTTTTTCCAGACAATAAATTTAAATAGTTAAGAGCAGAGTATTTGGCCCTGGCTGGTGTGGCTCAGTGGTTGAGAGTCAACCTATGAACCAGGAGGTCATAGTTCAATTCCCAGTTGGGGCACATGCCCTGGTTGCTGGCTCCATCCCCAGCATGGGGCCTGTATGAGGCACCCAATCAATGAATCTCTCTTTTCATTGATATTTTATTTATGAATATACATATTCATGTAAACAAATTATTACAAAGTAACAAAAGTAATTTTATCAAAACTATTAATGTGAGAAGTCAATTTTCATTTTTTAATTTATCAGTCTTACTTCTGTAATATATTTATACTAGTGGCCCAGCGCATGAAATTCATGCATGAGGGCACTTCCCTTAGCCCAGCCTGCACCCTCTCCAATGGAGGACCCCTTGGAGGTCATCCCTCTCACAATCTGGGGCTGCTGGCTCCTAACAGCTCACCTGCCTGCTGGCCTGATGGCCCCTAATCCTTCTGCCTGCCTGCTTGATCACCCTCAACCTCTCTGGCTTCCTGCCTGATCGCCCCAAACTGCCCTCCCCTGCTGGCCTGATCTCATCCTGAACTGCCTTCCCTGCTGGCCTGATCACCCCTAACTGCCTCTGCCTCAGCCCCCACCACAATGGCTTTATCCAGAAGGAAGTCAAACATCTGGAAGATGGCTGGTTAATGCCATCAAATTAGCATATTACCTTTTTATTAGTATAAATAGATTATATAGGTTAGGATTGCTTAAAAGTTTCAATTGTAGAAGATAAATAAAACGCAGATACCAGGGGTTGGATTGCAAACCACCACAGGCTCCTCACCCAAGCTGCCCCATGTCCCAAGGGAACCCCACTCTGATCTGGGATACCCTCCAGGGAAAACCAGCCACCACCCAACTGTGCATCAGGCCTCTATCCTATCTAACCCTATCTAATAAAAGAGTAATATGCAAATTGACCATTACTCCAACACACAAGATGGCTGCCCCATGTGGTCAAAGATGGCTGCCCCATGTGGACACAAGATGGCCACCACAAGAGGGCAATTGAGAGGGACCAGGTCTGCAAGGGAGGGCAGTTATGGGTGATCAAGCCTACAGGGGAGGGCAGTTAGGGGTGACCAGGCTAGCAGAGGAGGGAAATTGGGAGTGACCGTGCCTGCAGGGAAGGGCAGTTGTGGGGGACCCAGGACTGCAGGAGAGAGCAGTTCAGGGGGACCAGGCTTCAGGGGAGGGCAGTTAGGGGCAAACAGAGTGTCAGGGTTATTTTGTAAAAATATTAAAACCTGTCCAGTAAGATTATATATCCTATTTTGCTAAAGCACCTTTAAAAACTTGAAATCTTAACATGTAAGTGCCAAGTGTGATTACTACATTTTTTATGTAAAGAAAATGCTTCAGTTTGTCTGCCCAGTTCAGATCTAATGTAATTAGAAAACTATTGAGCTTCTTTCAAATTAATCCCCATTGACATTTACATGAAAATATTGACAGAAATAGTGATCTTCACACCTCTTTGATTCCTTTCCTAATAAGTTTGTTTTTATATCGATGCAATGTTTAAGTATAACCTACACAAAATATTAACTACCCTGTGTTCACTGGAGAATGTGATAATTTATTAAATAAAGTTAATAGATTCTATAGAAAGCCTATTTTCTTCCATCTAATAATCTATGCAGTAAAAATAAAATTAGCTGCGTTGCCTATGAGGTATAAAGGGTGGAAGTGGGGCAGGTGCCACAACTGTGAACACTCGCTTGGGCAAAGTGAAATATGGGAGGTCACAGGGACTCTGGTATGTAGATTTTTTAAAAATGTATTTTATTGATTTTTTACAAAGAGGAAAGGAGAGGAAAGAGAGTTAAAAACATCAATGAGAGACAAACATTGATCAGCCGCCTCCAGCAGTCCCCCTACTGGGGATGTGCCTGCAACCAAGGTACATGCCCTTGACCGGAATCAAACCTGGGACCTTATGATCCGCAGGCCGATGCTCTGTCTACTGAGTCAAACCGGTTTGGGCTGGTATGTAGATTTTTAATAATGCCTGTTGAAATGAGTTGAAGTGAACTACTGTACCTTCAAATCTATTTCTACAAGAAGGAGACTTCGGGAAACTCCCTCTGGATCTCCAGATCTGGAGGTGATTCTCACCCTTCTTTTCACTGAGCGCAGCAAGTAAGTCACGTCATATTAACTCCAAAGTGGTAGGAAAGGCAATTCTACCATGTGCTTAAAGGCCTCAGATGAAAACAAAAGTAACCATCCTATACAGTAAAAGCCTAGATGGTATTGTGTGACATCATCACAAGATGGCTGCCCAAGATGGCCACCAAAGATGGCCAAAATAGGAGGGCAGTTGGGGGCAATTGGGCCTGCAGGGGAACAATTAAGCATCAATTAGGCTGACAGGCACGGTTAAGGGGTGATCATGCTGGCAGGCAGGCCAGCGATAAGGAGCCAGCAGTCCTGGATTGTGAGAGGGATGTCATCCCCCAAGGGTTTCCAGATTGGAGAGGGTGCAGGGCTAGGCTAAGAGACACCCCCTCCCCCCCCAGTGCATGAATTCTGTGCACTGGGCCTCTCATTTTAATAATAATGGCTTTAAATTCTTTTACAACTTTGTATTGCCTGTATTTACCACCATCTGCTAATATACATGGTTTAGAAATAATTGAAAATCGCCAAAACTGGTTTGGCTCAGTTAATAGAGCATCAGCCTGCAGATTGAAAGGTCCCAGGTTCAAATCTTGTCAAGGACATGTATCTTGGTTGTGGGCACATACCCAGTAGGAGGTGTGCAGGAGACTGCTGATCAGTGTCTCTCTCTCATTGATGTTTCTCTCTCTCTCTCTATCTTTCTCCCTTCCTCTCTGTAGAAAACTCAATAAAACATATTTTGAAAAAAGAAATAATTGAAAATTTATGAAGAGTTTCAATAAAATTGTGAGTAACGTTTTGAAATGTGATCCCTCAAATTAGGATAGAACACTTAAGAGTGCATTTAAAAGAGCCTTCCTGTCCGTGAGGGCTGATCAATATTCCAATGTAGGTAGAATCTGTTCATTTAGACAATTTTTAAAATGGTAAACACTTTTGCATTGTGTAACGCTGGCTATTATTCTTCAAGCAAGGCTCCCTAACAACCAGAATGCATTATCCTAATTAGTGTTTAGCCTTCAGATTCCGTGGATTGCATATACATCAGCCCCTTGTTGATTTTAGCGGTCCTGTGCTCTTGACTAGTCTGCCCTGGTAGCCTTCGGGAAAGTTACCTTGCTCTAAACCCAAGAATTATGCACGCGCGGTTTATCATAGTCACCCTCTATTTGCATTTATGTCCTGAGTCCAGCTGTGTCCATTCCTTGAACAAGACAAAAGGGCATGGTTAGGGTCTTCGCATCTTCTGAACCTCAAGTGGCTCTTTCCAGATGACATGTCGCTGGGAGAAAGGACAATTTAGGTCCGTCTCCCCATGGGTTCGTTCACATGGGAATGGCATTGGGTGAACTCGTTTGGCATCGTTCCTCACAGACGGCCCTGGGGACCTTCTGTCACCCGGAGTGAAGTCCCACATCCATAGTCGGTAAAGCATTTTATTACTTCTCCTGAGGCACGTGCCTGGCATTATTTAGTATTATTTCCATACATCCACGGGCACGTAGTTTAATGAGCATTGTGAGACATGGTTAACATCCGATAGTAATCTCTGAGTAAACAAAGGGCAAATGCTTTAAGGAAAGAATGAGCAACCTAGCTCTGGGGACAAGAAAGAGAACATCATTAAAGATTGAAAAGCCAGGTGCACGTTTTCCCGGCCAGAAGCCATTCAGGACGGCAGTAAAACCTGTCCTCAGTCCCATTGTGGACGTTTGTCTGTGGACTGCAGGGGAGCAGTTTGTTTTTGCAGATGGTATCGTACAACTACTTAACAAAGATTTCCCTAGGTCATGTTTCTTGAGCATTATAAATAAACTAGAGGCCTGGTGAACGAAATTCCTTCCCCAGGGCAATGGTGGTGGTGGTGGGGAATGTGTCCTTCAGCCCAGCCTGTTCCCTCTCCAATATGGATCCTCTAGATGGATGTCTGACTGCCCGTTTTGGCCCAATCCACCTGGATCTGGCATAAATGAGCAGTCAGACATCCTTCTCACAATCCAGGATGGCTAGTTCCCAACTGCTCACCTGCCCGTCTTCCTGATTGCCCCTAATCACTTCTGCCTGCCAGCCTGATCACCCCCTAACCACTCCCCAGCCAGCCTGATTGATGCCTAACTGCTCCCCTGTGAACCTGTATGCCCCTAACTGCCCTCCCCTGCAGGCCTGGTCACCCCTAACTTCCCTCCTCTGCTGGCTTGGTCACTTCTAACTGTCCTCCCCTACAGGCTTGATCAACACCAGCTGCCCTCCGCTGCAGGCCTAGTCCCTCCCAACTGCCCTTCCCTGCTGGTCTGATCTCCCACAACTGCCCTCTCTTGCAGACCTGGTCCCTCCCAACTGCCTCCCCTGCAGGCAATCTTGTGGCAGCCATCTTTGACCACATGTGTGTTGGAGTGATGGTCAATTTGCATATTACTCTTTTATTAGATAGGATGACACCTGAGATTTTAACTTTTACACTACTAATCATTAATATATCATTTGAAATGGATTTTCAGTGTTTGGATATTTTATATTAAAAGCTTAGTGGATATAAGTCAGTCACAAGAAAATTGTTTACAAGACAAAAATTTTATGAAATTTGAGTACTTTGTTGGGAGAAGATGGTAAAACTAGCTATAAAAATGATAAAAAACTAATAAAATTTCTGGTGTTGTTTTCAGAGTTATTAAGCTATTCTGAAATTCTAATTTCATGTTTAAAGCCAGTAAAGTTTGCATGATTCCATTAAAATTCTTCTTGAAAGTATTATGTTTGAGTCACCTAAAGAATAAAAAAAAACAAACTGAATTTTGTTTCTTACAATATCAAATGAAATTTTGACCACATTTTCCCTTTAATTTCTTAGTGATTGAAGCTGAATTTCTTAGAGAATTTATGAAAAATAATTTAAAGTAGCCAGTATTTTATCATTATTGGTGAACTGTCCTACATTGTACAATGAAAAGACCTCAGACTTTCTCATAAAAATATAAAGCAAAGTGACACGTCTTACTTACCGAGTAGCTAATTTAACGAATTCTTGTTTCCGTATCTTTAACTCTCACTTAAGGATGCATGAAAGTGTTTCCCACTGTCAGCTAAAGGTATGCTTTCCTTTAACATTTTTCCAGAGTTCATTGCAGATAATGACCTTGAATAAACAAAAAATTACATAGGTTTATCATTAGCATATGGTTCAGGTCAAAATCTCAGAGAAAAAAAAAAACAGTAACAAAACACTGTTATTTGAGATCCAGTTAAATTTCATGTCTGTCTAAAACATTTCTATATAGAAATAAGCTTAGAATTACGGCATCTGCAAATTGTAAAAACAATATCTTAGTACTTATAAATGGCTAAGAGATATAATTGCATATTACCATGTATTAGAGGATGATAATGGTTGCTATTCTTATTGCGGTAAATTCCACAGGAAAGAAATAACCATATTTGGGAAATCAAAGTTAGATATATATATTTGCACTAAAAAGTACTGCAGTTAAAATGGTATCTGTTCGTGGCTGTGAAGGTGTTTATAGAAGGCCGAGTAATTTTTTTTTTATAAAGAATATAATTCTGTATCTCAGAACTCTGATTAGGCACGTGCTCAGTTGCTGGGCAACAGTTAGAAATATGTCAGCCTCATTTGGTATTTTGATCTCATAAAACAACACGCCACCTCCTTCAATATTCACTCTCAGTCTGGCCAAAGTAGAGGGGTAGTGTTTTATGTGGTCATTGCCAGCTAGAATTCTGATGGGCAGAGAAAAAGGAGTAGAGAAATGGCAAATCAAACATATGATTGATAACGCCTTCAATATTTCATGTAGAGTTGCAAAATAATGGGTATTTTAAGCATTTAGATTTTAGCACATCTAATAATATAACGTCAACACATGATGAGCATTTATCAGTATATTCCTTTTCCTGCCCAACATGGTGTTCAGGTATGTGAAATGATGAATACTTCATCCTTTTTTTCTGGGCGTTAATCCAATGAATCAGATGCTTGGCCACATCCAAATCAATTTGTTATTATTAGTAAAACAATTCCTAACGAAGATTCTTTCATTGAGGCACTTCCCAAAATAGATGAATGCCTCAAAGAAGAAGAAACAGAAGTAAACTGTGTTCATAATTATGTGAATTTCCATTAATTCAATAAATATTCATTAAGTATAATGGCGGATGCATGAGGTTATGTTGCCATAGTCAGTCTTCAGTGAGCTCTAAAGAGAGGTTTCCTGTTTACATTTCGGGAAAAGTGAGTCACTGAGACATTTTGCGACTGGCCCGATGTTGAACAGTCAATCCTATATCATAAAAGCCTATTATGCAAATCGCTCCTTGAGGTAGTCCTGTGGCCAGGAGTTCGACCAGCAGGGGGCAGTGCAGAACATGGCAGACATTGGAGACAGGTTGCAACCTCTCCCCGACTACCCGAGGGCGGGGGTGAGGGGGACGGAGGTGCGGTGAGAATGCAGGGTGTCCACCGAGCTTTTTTTTTTTTTTTTTTAATATATTTTATTGATTTTTTACAGAGAGGAAGGGAGAGGGATAGAAAGTCAGAAACATCGATGAGAGACAGAGACATCGATCAGCCGCCTCCTGCACGCCCCACAGTGGGCCCCCAACCAAGGTACATTCCTCCGACTGGGATCAAACCTGGGACCTTTCAGTCTGCAGGCTGATGCTCTATCCACTGAGCCAAACCGGTTTCGGCTGCACCTGCAGAATCTTACGCTGAGTGAAATAAGCCAGTCAGAGGAAGATAAGTATCACATGTCCTCACTCATGTGTGGAATGGAATGAACCAAATAAACGGATGATCAAAAATAGAGCCAGAGTCATAGACGCATGGACAGACTGTGGAACCTCAGAGGGAAGGCGGGGGAGGGTGGGT
>PVJN01004943.1:0-10115 GCA_004026805.1 Lasiurus borealis | reverse complement strand
ACAAATTGCAAGTGCTGGCACTTGGAGATACACTGCCCATCACTATTTTAAGTGTATCTAATGGAATAAAAACATAATAGATTTTTGATACTGTCATCCATTAAAAATAAAAAGAAGGTGGCATGATTAGCCCAAGAATATATGTGTGACCCATGGGCACAGCCAACAGCTTAGTGACAGCCAGGGGAGATATGCTTTGAAATAATTTTTAAAGAGTTTCTTTTTAAAAAGCCAGAACTTTAATACTAGTTTTCTTCTCTCCATTATTTCTATTCCACTTTCTCCATTGGATATTGCCTTCCTGAAATAGAATCTTATGCTCCAAATTATCTTATTGATCTAAATTCTTAGAACAAGTAAGGATTTAATAAGCATTATTATACTTGTGTCACCTCTAGGAATACCATGACTAGTTACCCAATGCCACAGGTTTGTGTGACTCTGATTGTTGGAATAGCCATGTGATACTGCTCTCTTTCATGGTCACTGTACACACATACACTCATTCCACCTGTCCTTGCATGTGTCAGAGACCACCACATCAAGAATATGCTGATTTCTTCATTTCAGTCTCTCCATACTGTATTTTCTTCTTTTTAAATGTGAAATCTTAGCAAGACTGAATATGAATTCATACTGTCTTATACTCAATCGAAGAAGGTAAAGCTTATTTAAATTAAACATTGTTGAAAGTAGGAATATCATTTATTACTTTATATTCTCCTAATAATGTTTTATTTAGATTTCTCTGAAAATACAGCTTACCTGCAAATGATTAAATGTAAAATTAGCAATATATATTCCGAATAGTTTGTTTGAGATCTTGACCAGATAACTCAAAAATTGAAGTTTTAAAAGTAAAATGCCTCTGGATATCTTAGTGAGATGTTTGAATGTTAAAATAAATGCTTTGACATTTTACTTGGGGGACATATGGTCAACATTGTGTATCCATCCATCTAAGTTCCATTTTACCCCTTGGAGCCAGCTGATCCTATATCATAAAAGCATAATATGCAAATTGACCCAACTGCAGAACGACGGGTTGCTATGACATGCACTGACCACCAGGGGGCAGACACTCAATGCAAGAGCTGCCCCCTGGTAGGTAGTGCGCTCCCACCAGGGGAGTGATGCTCAATCGAGCTCACGGCTGGCGAGGCCAGTAGTAGCCTCTCCGACCTCCACTGCAGGCGGGCAGTAAGGAACAAGGGGTCCTGGACTGTGAGAGCCCTGGGCTGCAAGAGGGTTGTCTGACTGCCGGCTTAGATTAACCCCCCTCTTCCCTCCTCCCTTTCCCCCTGGCAGTCAGACATCGCTCTTACAATCAGGGACCTCTGACTCCTAACAACTCACCTGCTTGCCTGCCTGCCTAATTGCCTCTAACCACTCTGCCTGCAAGCCTACTCACCCTCACCTGCTCCCCTGCAGGGCCGTTTTGCCCTCAACTGCCCCTCCACTGGCCTGATCACCTCCAACTGCCCCCCTTGCTGTCCTGACCATCCCCAACTTCCCTGTCCTCCTGGTCTGATAGCCCCTAACCACCTCTCCTTAGGCCCCGCCACCATGGCTTTGTCTGAAAGTTCATGTGTAAGGTCTCCCAGTCTAATTAGCATATTATTCTTTTATCAGTATAGATGTTCTGCTTGGTAGGCATTCAACTACTACCAGATACAAGTCAAAATACTCGTGCCTTTCCTTGGTCTGTTTATGCTTTGGATATAGGTTTTGCTAGAGTGTGGCTGTATCCAATTTTGACCTCCCTCCTTGAGAAGACGACTATTCTAAGATGTGATCCTCACTCCTATGATATACCTGAGGTATTCTCAAAGGACTTTCCATTTTGGCTGAGACATAAACTTATTATTTCTCCAAAAATGTGAATTTTAAGATAATCTGTTCAGATTCTAGCCTCCTGGAAGCTTTTCCCAAATAGACTTCCTGGAATCTCACCCTACCTACAGCGCAGCTCGGAAATCCGTCAGAAAACGATGAGGCCAATGTATGGAGATCGAAATGGAAATTTGAGAACAGGAAGTTCAATGGGGATGTCCCAGGTGTGAAGACGTCTTTATGAGAGAGATCAACAAGTCCCAAGATTTCTCACCACAGGAAAATCTGTAATAATGAAAGTGCAATATGCTAATTAGACCAGATGTCCTCCCGGACATCCTTCCAGAAGACCTTCCAGACAAAGCCAGGGCTGCAAGGGAAGCTGGGTACCAGGTGCCAGAGGGAAGCCAGTGCCGGCAACCGGGGGAAGGAAGGCTGCCTGTGCATGAATTTCGTGCATCGGGCCTCTAGTCCTTCAACAGGAAGTTGCTAAAATGAGGATGTGAATAGCCTTGAGATTTCAGGAAGTTGATCCATCAGCTAGAGAGAGGTACAGAAGCCGGATTCTGTTGGACCTTGTAGGTTTTGTTCAAATTATTAATTTCATCCTCTAGATCAGTGGTTCTCAACCTTCCTAAGGCCACGACCCTTGCATACAGTTCCTCATGGGGTGGTGACCCCCAACCATGAAATTTTGCTGCTGTTATGCATCGTGATGTAAATATCTGCATTTTCCGAGGGTCTTAGGCGACCCCTGTGAAAGGGTCATTTGACCCCCAAAGGGGTCGCGACCCACAGGTTGAGAACCGCTGTTCTAGATAAAAAGGAGCTGCTTTTCTCCTGTGAGGAGTGGAAACTAATGACTAATCTTTTAGAGAGCAATTCGAAGAGGCATGACGGAGGAGTACCCGGTCTGAAAGTGTGAAGACCTCTGAGGAGGCACAAGGATGTGCAGAAAGGACAATTGGCCTTCAGCAAGCGATGGAAGAAAAGGGGACTCGAGTGATATTTGCAAAGCACACTAGAGAATCCTTGATAAATAATTAGGGGTGAGTGAAGAAGGAAAAGGAAATATCTAAAAGGACTTTTTCATTCCCAGTTGGGTGTTTGGGCACATTCTGTACCAGAAAGACTAAAAATAGAGCAGAACGAGCTAGTTCTAATAAGAAAGAATTTTAGTTTTGTATGGATACAGGAAGCAGAAATTATATAATCTAATTATAGGTATAATGTGTTTTACTGAATATTCCAATATATAAACTATCATTTAAAAAAAAAAACAGAAGTAAACATAGTCTTGGGAATCATAGTGGAGGTGATGGTTATGAAGACTTCATAGGAATATAAATAAACACATGTAAATAGTAGGTATACAATTTTATATAAACTGTCACCTAAAATCTTACCTATGATGACGTGCGCAAATCTTTATCTCATTATATAAAAGTCCAGCAACAATTTATTGACAGTTTCACATAATTCAGGAACCATGTGAGTGGCTTGAATTAGAGATATCACTAAGACCGTTTGCTACTGAAAATATAGAAAAGTATTAAGCATATACTAGGATGAACATCCTAGCATTTTAGTCCATGGAGGTATTAGAGAAACACAGGCAGGTGGGTGTTTTTTTTTTTCCAAAATAAAGATAATGCATATTCTCCTATAAAGTCATGAAATACACTCAGATAATCATGCTCAATCTAACATATGCAGGAAAAGTGAATCCCAAGTGTAACTGTCCGGCTCCATTTTTTGCTGATTTTAGAAAGCATCTGAAGCGGCCCTTAGTCACAGACAGACCTCTAGGCTTGCTAAGACTCTCTGAGGCTTCAGGGATGCGGAGTTCAATCAGCAATGCCTGTCCGATTAGATTTGGGGAGCGTTTAGTGTGTATGATCACCGGTACCTCCTTTATCCTTTCCGCAGTGAGGATTAATTGGGTTCGCGACCTCAGCCGAGCAAAAACGCCGATCCTTGGGCCCAATGGACATTGCAGTTCCAGACGTTATCTTCTCGTGGCAAAGGCTGCAGCATGCATATTAAAAGGGAGCTAATAAACCGAAGTCTGGACTAAAATCCATAATCGGAACACCAAACGAAGTAAGCCCTCACGTCGGTTCGTTATTCTGGAAATTGGCATTTTGGTTCAGTGACGGTGGAGAAGTATACATGAGGGAAAGTGTGCATTCATTTTTGCACTCGTTTTTAGCAGAGACGGTAATTAGCAATCTTGGAAGTTGGGGTTTTCTTTGAAAATGTTCAATTCTTTCCTTTGACTTGTTTATGAGGCAGTGATCCTAGGCTTATTGGTGACATAAGACAGAGATCTTAGAACTGGCATAATAGTGTGAAGAGAATCTGAGTCTTCCTAAAAAGCAAGAGACTGTTAAAAATTACAACGGTGGTAAAAATAAAAAAGCAGGAAGTACAAAAAGATGGCAGGAGGCAGCATAATTCATAAACCAGAGAAAAGCATAACGTTTATACAAACTCCTCTCTCTCTCTCTCTCTGTCTCTCTCTCTCTCTCTCTCTCTCTCTCTCTCTCTCTCTCTCTCTCTCTCTTTCTCTCTCACACACACACACACACACACACTCACACACACAACCTACAGAGAAAACAACAACAACAAAAAAGAGACGATAAGATGGAGCAAAGCACTGAAACAGGGCGGATGGGACAACAAGAAAGGTAGGTGAGCTGTAGCTTAAATAACAACACCAGCCATTCATCATCCCCTCCGTCTGAACTTCTCCCTCACAGGACAGAGGACAGATAGGCGGATTGACGTTTCCTGGAAACGGCTTATCTCTCAGGCCTCCATCGCATCAGGATAAGCCTCCTAATTAACTTGGCTGTTAAAGCCCATGATTCGTGATCATATCAATGGTGTGTGTTTTTTTCAAAGAAGGAATGTCGTGCCCTGTCCCCGGCCTGCATGTGGGGACACTTGGTTGGGAGCAGAAGGAGGAGAAGGCAGAGGCGGCTGCCTGCAGAGGGCAAGTGCGTCCCCAGCTCAGAGACCAGATGATCTTGGGGAAATGTGATAAATTTAGTATAAAGAAAACCCCGCTTGCAGGTGACAGGAAATTGAAACAAAGTGTAAAGGGAAAAGTGCCGTCTTTAAAGACCCATTTATATAAATGTCATGGTCTCAGAGAAACCTATTTTTAAAAAGACAGCATTTCTGTTCGTTTCGGTGTCAGGTGGCAGTGACAAGTACCACCGGTCAATCCATAGTCCATGGCAAAGGCAAACGAATGGCAAATATCGGTCCTAGCTAATAGAAGGGTCATATGCAAATAGACTGAGCGGCAGGACGACCGAGCAACCAATCAAAGTGTAGTATGCTAATGATAGGCGAAGGCTGCTCAACCGCTTGCTATGATGGGCACTGACCACCAGGGCAGACAGTCAACTTGTTGACCAGTCATTATAATGGGCACTGACCACCAGGGGGTCAGACAGTCTACTGGTCGACCAGTCATTATAATGTGCACTGACCACCAGGGGGCAGTCAACTGGTCGACCAGTCATTATAATGGGCACTGACCACCAAGGGGCAGACAGTCCACTGGTCGACCAGTTATTATAATGTGCAGTGACCACCAAGGGGCAGACAGTCCACTGGTCAACCAGTCATTATAATGGCACTGACCACCAGGGAGCAAACAGTCAACTGGTCAACCAGTCGCTATGACATGTACTGACCACCAGGGGGCAGACAGTCCACTGGTCGACCAGTCATTATAATGTGCACTGACCACCAGGGGGCAGACGCTCTGACCGGTAGGCTAGCTTGCTGCTGGGGTCCAGCTGATTGGGAGTGAGCAAGATGGGCCGGACATGGCCCGGGAGTGCAAGGTCCCTCCCCGGCTCGATTGTACACAGATGGGGTCCCTCAGCCTGGCCTGTGTCCTCTCGCAATCTGGGATCCCTCTGGGGATGTCAGAGAGCCGGTTTCAGCCCAATCCTGCAGCCCACTCCCCTTGGGAGGGTACCCGAGGCAGGGCTCATGGCTGCAAGCACCACTGTGCAGCGTGAACCTCTCCCAATCATGACCAATTGGGTGCGAGCCCATGGCAGATGTATCCAGGTGGCCTTGGCTTGTGGGTTTCATCCAATCCCTAAGGCCGCTCAGAGGGACCTCACCTATGCATGCATCCGTGCACCGGGCCTCTAGTAAACATACTTGATGTTTCACAAAAGGTCATGTAGACACCAAGTACTTCTAAGCTCAACATGGAGGAGCATCATTGCTTCTTATTCCTTCTGACCTTCACAGAGAAATCCATCTTTAGTCTCAGCAGTGGGACCCACATGCTTGTCTCCCTTGGAAGCATTTGTGGGAGCTTCCCTCCCCCCACCCCAATGTGTTTCTATTGGTTTCAGAGAGGAAGGGGGAGGGAGAGCCACAGACACATCAATGATGAGAGCCGGTCAGTGACTGGCTGCCTCCTGGGGACCAAGCCCGCAACCCCTGCATGTGCCCCGACCAGAAAGAACGGTGACCTCCCGGTTCATGGCTCCTCATTCAACACTGGGCCACGCCAGCATAGCTGTGGGAGCCGCTTTGCCTAGTTCATTGCAAGAGCAGGTGTGGCTCAGGGAATAGAGCGTCGGCCTGTGGACTGAAGGGTCCCAGGTATGATTCCGGTCAAGGGCACGAATCTTGGTTGGGGGCACATCCCCAGTAGATGGTGTGCAGGAGGCAGCTGGTCTATGTCTCTCTGTCATTGATGTTTCTAACTCTCTATCTCTTTCCCTTCCTCTCTGTAAAAATCAACAATTTAATGTATATATTATAATAACTTATATATTATGATATGTAATTCATATATATTATAATAAATTATACATTATATAATAATTAAATATATTATAATCTATACATATTATTATAATATATGATTATATATATATGTATATATATATATATATATATATATATATATATATATATATATATATTAGGAATTGTCATGGGAAGTAAAATGAATAATTGATTGGTAATACAGTTGTCCTTTCAAAGAGTAAAAGTCCTTGCCCTAGATAAAGATAATACATGTCAATATGTATTTGTGTATCTTAAATGACATCTATATTTTTTGGGAAAAAATAATTCTCTCTCTGCTACATTTCAAGGCAGCCTTGGTCATACAGTTCTTGTAAAAGTCAAAGAGAAATATTTTACTTTGATAATATTTTTTCAATAATATATTTTATGGGGGAAAAAGTAATGTGGTATGAAAAAGGTAAAATTTATCAAAAGCCCATTTTTCCAGAGAAAATGGTAGGTAACATTTTGGTGAAAATTCCATTGGTATTTTTAATGAACAGATACCATTATAACCATTTTTTTTTTCACATCAGAATCACCCTCAGCACACTATTTGGCGATCTGCATTTCTTTTTAGTTGATATGAAATATTAACACCTTTTTAAAAATGTTATAGTTAATAGTAGTGTCTTATGTGTTATGCATGTAAATTGGATATGGGGTTGTTGTTTGAGAAAACTCTAAACTGGCCGCTCCAGTCTGCATGCCCACCAACTGGGTGCAAGGGGTCCCTTTCTCCGCATCCTCGCCAGCACTTGTCCTTTGCTGATGTGTTGATGGTGGCCGTTCTGACAGGTGTGAGATGGTACCACACTGTCCTTTTGATTCACATCTCTGGGATGATTATCGACTTGCAGCGTTTTTTCATATGCCTTTTGGCCTTCTGTATGTCCATTTTGGAGAAGTACCTAGTTAGGTCCTTGGCCCATTTTTAAATTGGATTGTTTAATATATGAGTTCCCTATGAATTTTGAGGTTAGCCCTTTCCCGGATATACCACTGGCAAGTACATTCTCCATGCAGTGGGCTCTCTCGTTACTTTGTTGATGGCTTCTTTTGCTCCAATGAAGCAGAGGCTTTTTTATTTTGACTTAACATGTATTCTTAATTCCCACTGAGCTCTAGCGAAGATGAACGGCAGTAAAATCAAAGGCAGATTTCCTCGTATAAAACATAAAGAACAGCCGAGACCGGTTTGGCTCAGTGGATAGAGCGTCGGCCTGCGGACTGAAAGGTCCCAGGTTTGATTCCGGTAGGGGGCATGTACCTTCCCTGCGGGCACATCTCCAGTGTGGGGCGTGCAGGAGGCGGCTGATTGATGTCTCTCTCTCGTCGATGTTTCTGACTTTCTATCCCTCTCCCTTCCTCTCTGTAAAATATCAATAAAATATATTTAAAAAATAAAAAAATAAAATCATAAAGAACATCTCCATTAGGAAAGCATAGCACTTTTGCTAAAGAAATATGAAGTATGAGAAGGGTTACTCTCTCTGTCATGATAGATGATGATAGAAGATAGACAGATGATAGATAGAGAGATAGATAATGTGCCTAGCAATTTTTGAACATTAGGTATGATTCAGAGTGTAAAAACCATGAGAAGCTTTCTGACAAAGGAAACGTCCACTCTATTGGACATCCCTGGGCATATGATGTCTCTCATATATTAAATCTCCAACAAGAAGTTTTGCTCTATCTCATTGTTCAACTAATATGATGCCATTTTAACTGAAATCTCATAAACGCCGAAGAGGCATCAAACGGAGCAGAGGACTCTCAGCTTCTGGAAGGAGCACTGGGAGCTGAATTTGCATCCTTCCTCTAAGATGGTACGGGGGAAAGGATCCCAGGTTCCCGTGTTTTCCTTTGTGAGTGTCTGGCTAAGGGAGATGATGCCTTCTAGAAAGGAGCAGATGCTAGCTTAGGCATCACCATGTGATTGTGATGCGCACATTCTTAATCGACTTGCTTATTTGTATCAATAAATATTCAAAGATCCCTCTTTTTCTCTCTGGAGACACCTTTCTGGTCCTTGTGGTGGCGAAGCATTAGGCGAGATTATCATTAGAGCTTGGAAGATAAGAGGGTCAGATGGTGAGGAAGCTTGGAGAGTGTGTGTTACCAGGTTTAAACATGGATGATGATTAGCCAAAGATGCAAGACCAAAAGAGACCTCACTTTTTTAATTTTTTAAAAATATTTTTTATTGATTTTTCACAGAGAGGAAAGGAGAGGGATAGAGAGTTAGAAACATCCATGAGAGAGAGACATCAATCAGCCGCCTCCTGCACGCCCCCCACTGGAGATGTGCTTGCAACCAAGGTACATGCCCTTGACCGGAATCGAACCTGGGACCCCTCAGTCCACAGGCTGACGCTCTATCCACTGAGCCAAACCGGTTTGGGCGAGACCTCACTTTGAATAAAATGCCAAGTGGAGGCACACTCATGTTGAGAGAGATCATTTTCATTTTTAATGTGAGCTCCTGAGAGTTTGCATCAGAAAACCATGTAGCTATTCCCCAGAGCAGGCCTTTCTCAGCTCCAGGTGTGTTTCTGAGAATTTCTGAAATATGGTGCGATTCTGTCCGCTTCGCTCTACAGGCAGCCCCTTACAGCCACTGCTTCATGCATATGAAATGGCGCGGAAACTCCAAGGCAGCGTTTACTATGGATTGCATCACTTCCTTTCAAATGCAAGGTCCGTCTGTCCTTGTGGACAGGAATTGGCAATTAGAGTCAATTAGGAAGAAATATAATTTAAAAACTGATCTGGCTCTCGGTGCCTCAGAGTTAACTTTCTCCAGACTGAAGCCTGGGTTTATTCATTTTTATTCCCCCTCAAGTCCTAAGCATCCTTTCTGCTTTTCTAATTGATAAAGGGAAATGCAGAATCTATGAACCCCGCACCTCTGGCCTTCGTTATTAATTTAATGAGCTGCGCTCCGAACTGATCGATGTTCTCGTCCTCACCTAAGTATTTGGATCAGGTAAACCACAGGATCAGGATCACAGCTCTCATGTGTGTTGTCCCTGCAGTACCTGCCTCCCTATTAACGTGAACTCCGTAAGCCGACAGTGTTTGCTAAAACCTGCCACATGCGAAACCCTCTTCTGTATTAGGACGAGATGCAGGGGAATTAGAAAATGCAGCTCTTACAATTTTAGCGGCTTAGAACCCGTGTTAATACAGATTTTGCAATGCCACTGACGGATGCTGAATTCTGCATGTTTTGTATTCGAAGTGATACATGCAACTTTAAAATTAAATGATGATATAGAATGAAACTTACCTCCTTTTTTTCGCTGACTAGTCCCCCAGAGGCAGTTATTCTTATTATTATTTAAATAAATCTTTTTATTGATGTCAGACATGAAGGGAGAGGGACAGAAATAGCAACAACACTGAGAGAGAATCATTGATCGTCTGCCTCCTGGTTC